>JAOTQW010000032.1:11276356-11296051 GCA_026260075.1 Sisor rabdophorus | reverse complement strand
AGACAGGTGATTCGCTGTGGCGACCCCTAAATGGGAGCAGCCGAAAGGAGAAGAATATATATATAATATAATAATCTTCATATAATAATTTTCATATGTTTAACCAAACAAATCCACTTTCTTTTCCAAATCCTCCGGGTTAGGGTTTGAAACATTCTTATTTTGGACAGCTAGTGATTTTACTTTTGCAGCAATTGCACAAAGACTTTGCAACTTTTTGCATTAAATTGAATATTTAAGTGTTTTCTATAGTTTATTTCTGTTGCAGCTTAGGTAAAAAAAATATGAACCTGGATTAATGTTGTGTGTTGGTATTTTCGTAATTGTTTTGGCTGATAATCATTAAATGAGACCATGTTAAGTCTATTACATAGTTTGTGTTTTAGTACTGTATGGCTAGGAGGTTATGGCTTAGGTAAGTGATCTTGGTCATATGGAATGAGGGCTTGATATGACTGTGCTAGTGCATGCAGTGCTTTGGAATCGGATCAGAGAGGAATTGTCTAAGCAAACAATCAGTCTTATCCGCCTCCTCCTCCTCCCTGCAGTGGGTTAGTTCACTCAGTGGCATGCTGTTGCAGAGAGAATATTAAGAGTTTCACTTGTAAAGTGGAGATCTTGCCGTACTGGGTGTAGCTGCACCGCTGAAACAGGGATCTGAACCGTGCCAGAGGGAGCTGTGAGGAACACCTGGGGAACAGCACCTGAGTGCAGACAAAAGTATTGTAAATTAGCTTCCATAGAAATGGGTATGGCACAGTAAAAAGTTCCAGTGCATTATATACAGCATAAAATATCATGTAGCTTGCTGTTTATGTAAACTTGAAAGTTTTATAACTCTTACCACACATTTTAATTGTGTATTAAAGAAACACTTACATGTTACCACTTAAAAGATGCATTTATGGTTTTAATGTGTAAGGATCTGCCTGTAGGATCTAACCTGTATCCGGGGACTGTGTGTGGGACACCTGCATGGCTGAGGCACCCTGGGAGAAGGCATTAAGCACAGCCAGACCACCGTCGGTCAGCGTGGGGGCAGAGGCGTACATCACTGCATGGGGGCTTGGGTACATCATGTGACCTGCTACAGAAGTGGGCACTGATGATGTGACGATAGTAGCGGGGAGACTGACAGTGGCTAAGAGGTTGGACAGAGCAAAGTGTGGAAGGAGGCAAATGAAGGGAGGTGGGGAAAGCGAAACAATAACTCGTCACTAAATTGACTACTCCTTGCACTTTTGATTTTGACACAAGGTGGCAGTATTGCACAGAACACACAACAAACTGAGGATCGTGATACTGTAAAAATAAATGATCAATCTTTATAAAAACATTTCTTCAGTGTATTTCCTTACTTTATAAAAGGTTTTTTACTAAAAAAAATATATAAATTAAGGTTTTTATTTTTAAATTTGCTACACCTTTGAGATTTGACATAAAACAGTTCCTTAGCTGATTAGGAATGCTTGCCCACCTCACATCTCTCCTTTTTAATTTGCGCTTTGTCATATTCTGAAATGTGGGTGGTGAAAACAGAGGAGTGAAGCATGATCAGAGTGGAAGAGGTGTGCATGAGTCATTTTATCAGCTTAAGCCACCGCACTGCTTGCCAGTTCACCTAATGGCAACCTGCCCAATCAGAGACTCCACACAGGACCCCTGGCAGTGCTTGACCAGCTGTTTTATAGCAATACTAACTCTTCAACCCTAGAATGTCTATTTTAATTTAATTAATTATTTAATCAATCTGCAAAGAAGCCAAAGAGAAAGTCAGAGAAAGTCTAATAAAGAAAGCCAAAACTAAACGGACACAAGCCAGAACATTAATCAATATCATCCGAATTAGGGTTTACACTGCTGAAACAAGCTGAAAAAGGTTGCGAAATTGATGGAGACGTAAATGTCCTGCTACTGCTTTTGTAAGTCTTGTATGTAGATTTTTTTTTCTTGCTGTCCTATATTGTTAAATAGTACACCACAGGGTCAGAATTTAACCACAGGGTCTCGATAGCTTGCAGGTAATCATCGATTTTTCGACAGCCAGCATGTCTGCCTCTTCATGACTTTAGTGTGCTTGCAAAGGATGACTACCAAACCACAATACATGTTTTATGGTTTCAGATTTGTTCGTTTATATACGTGATAATTAAGCAATACAGTTGTTAAGTAGCCTAATAATATTGGCCTATATTTATCATGCAAGGCACTAAGCAGAGTGAAGATTATAATACCTATTACACAAAACACAAGTGCATTTACTAACCTCAGAGAATATAATTTGAATTGAGAGGTTCAGATTACCTCTAAATAAATGACTACAGAGAGTGTAAAGGTGTAAAGAACAGAATATTTTTGATTTAGGAGCATCTAATTATTATTTCTATTTTAAATAAAGAAAAAAGCTCTATTATAAATAGTATTCACAACAACGGTGATAGACGCTTATCAACCACCTGTGGAAACATGAGTAAATATGATCTGGTGTTGCTTCAACATAGTTAGGAAGACAACTACATAGCAGAGGCTTTATAATGCAATGCTTAGTTTTATGCTGCCTATGCTATAAAAGCAGGAAGGCTTTTCTAGGACTTATAAAATATAACTGCTATACTTTACAAGTGATCTTAAGTAATTTTATCATAAGGAAAATTTACAGCTGATCGGATCTAAAGTGTGTGATGCAAGTGATGTTAACACCCACACTAAACCATATGTATAGCCCCACCACAAATTTATTGACATACTGTCTAAAAAGCTAATGTATACACCTAGTTTGTCTAGAAATTCATTTTGTACTGTGATTATTATATGTAGTTTAAAAGTTGCATAGTTGCAAAAATGTTTCTTCCTCTTCCTCAATATCTTTTAATGAAAAACATCCACGATTGTACAGTCTCACTGCTGAAGAGAAACATCCACTTGCATATTTATACATTACTGTCTGTTTGCAAACGTGACATTACATCATACCAAGTAAACAAGATTAGATGTTACAACAGATTGACTTTTTTTATTACAGCATTGGTTAAATTGTCTATCTTCACAGGGTAATCTTTTTAGGCAAAGCTCAAGAAAAATGTAGTTAAACACATTTTACCAAAACAATGTGGAAATATGTTTGAAATTTCTGCTTCAATATAGCTGAATCAAGTAAAAACCAGTAAAAGCCCAAGTCAGGTTTTTGGTCTGGTACATTTTAATCAGTAAATGCTGCCAATAAAGAAGGACTGTGAAAAAAAATGGGATACAAGACTGCAGATGGCTTGTACATTGTCTTCTGCATTGTCAAACATTACAGTTTCATTTTCCTTACACCTCGCTACTCTAATTACATTCTGGAATAACTTGACACTACAGTTTGTTTTAAAAGCTTATTGTTAATTTTTGCCTAATCAGAAACAAGCAGAGAAGTATGCATAAAGCATTTATTGAAAAACTGTACAGATATCTGTCACAATATTATTGGACTTTGATTTTGACTGGGCTTTAAGCACTTCAGAATGCAATCTAGCAAATAGAGGTGTTAAAAGGTACCTGTGGAGGCAGTGCTGGTTTGAGAGATTTCAGGGTTGCTGCTGTCAGCATTGATGGAGCTTGACTGAGTGGTGGGCTGTACCTGGATCGCCTGGAGCTGCTGGGGCATCGCTCCTCCTTAAAAAAACAACAACAGCAAAGTAAAAATTTTCAATTAGGTCAATGGCTAATAAGTCTTTCTTCCAATACAGATTAGGGGTGGGTGAAAATGTGATTCTTGGATGCATCACAATGCAGAGGATTCTGAATTGATTCAGATTTTTTCCCCTATTTATATTTTTTATTGAAATGTTAATAAAGCGACATGGTTGTAGTTAAAAACCGAAACACTTACCAGCTGTTTCAAGAGCACCAGTTGTAATCAAAAGAAGGTTCTATAGGCAACAACCTGCCAACACTGGCACGCAAATATTGGATGATTGTCAGATAAATGAGACTGACTAATTTTTCCAGCAAGTCTAAATTATCAGATCTAATTAATCTGAGTAATAAAGAAAACAAAACTCTACAGGGTGCCCATTTTATATTTCATAATACCATTGCAGAAATAAGGTTTAAAAAGGGTTTTTAAAACACTTTCTCACGAAGTTATATGTTTGGCGTAAACAAACAAGCCATCATTAACTACCAATTTATTGGAATTATGCAAAAAAAGCAATGTTTAAGATTTTCTGCTAGGGACATCATCCTAAAAAAATGTTTTAGGCTAACCTGCAAGAGAAACTGCAGCGGGGAGACGAAACACAGCTTGCTGGGCCTGTGGGGTCTGTGTAGCTGTGACAGTGGCTGTAGTTAGAGTCGAACCCTGTTGCCCCTGAAGAGCCAGAGAGTGTTGCTGCAGCTGCCCCAGTGAGATAGCTGGAGTCCCAGAATGGAAAGGAGTGCCTGTTGTGGGCGTGTTCATTGAAGAGAGGGAGAGATCAACAAAAAATAAAAAAAAACATGCATTACAATTGGCTATAAATGAGCTGCTTAGATTTAGTTAATTTCCTAAAACAAATTTTACAATAAACTGGACAATGTAACGCTACCTTCCTCCAACCACCAGATAATTTTATGTTTCAATTAGCAATAAAGCTCCACTCTGCATAAATGGATTCTACTCAGCCATCTTCATTAGACAAATACTAAAATATTTTTATAAACCAGTTTAAAAATGCTCAGATTAAATTAAGCAACATTAACATACTCGAACAGCAAATATTCAGTTAGTTTTTATTAAAACAAGCTTATCGGCTACAAATGTTCTACTGGACAAGAATAATAAAATATTCTGTGACATTATGTCCACCTATATTAATAGGTTTAAAAAAATAATAAATAAAAAAAAAAGAGCTGTTAACCCAAGTATTTTCCAAGAATTATACACCATTTAGCCAGACCGCCAATTAAGTATTAGTATTCTACATATAGATGTGCCATGCTACAGTCTCCCCACAATGCACGTGAAACCTATACGAACTTCAGAAGGAAGGGTAAGAGAATGAAGGAGGTAGTTATGGTGATGTGACTGTTATACAAAGCCTATTTAAGCTACAGCTGTTTTGTTGGTGGTAATTTAATGCTTCAGAGCTGTTTGATTGTGCGTGTCAAACCACCTGTCAGGGTGCTGAGTGTAAAACAGGCAAAAAAGGGCAAGAATTAGCACAGCGGGGCCTGCTATTATAGAAAAAAAAAATCATGCTGACAATATGAATATCAAGAAACTACACATACAGTATTTGATCTATACAACACTGTCAGCATTAAAAAAAATTCAAGGCAAGAGCTGCTTGAACATATTGAGGACGGGATATGAATGAGGATTGCTCTGTTTTGTCTCTGGAGTTTTAATGGACACCTCACATCTGCTTTCAGAGGCTCATCCAGACTAAGAGTCTATAAAACCCAGACAATCTTCATTGAATATTCATAACTAATTATAGGCAGTGCTTGCCAAAGCTCTCTACTATGCCCATTGTGTAGTAATGCTAATTATTCCTGTTTCACAATGGCAATCAAAAACACAACAGCAGAGTTTGAACACAAAAGCACTGCTTTGAGCAAAACTGCAGCATGATTATTTACTACATCTTCTAGATGGTCAACTACATATTTGGTTCAACAGCCATGTCTTAGATAAGTCCTTTTCCTGAAAAGGGTTTTTCTGCTTACCAGACATGAAAGTGAAGCCTCCAGGGAGCTGCATGACCCCTCCAGTGGTGCCTGCACTCTTTAAGACCGTGCCATTAGTGTTGGTTACTGTATTTCCACTGGCACTGCTGCTGTTGCCTCCCGACGCCGGGGCCAGGTAGTTGGTTATGGGAAAGGAAGGGCCGCTGCTCACCTGCATTGTAGTGGAGGTGGTGGGCACTGTGGCCTGGGCACTGGTGTTACCTGGCAGACTGGCCACTGTGAAGGCTGGCTTTAAAGTATCCTAGTAAAGATGAAAAAATAACCATTAATAATTTATTTAACTGCACATTTTTGCAAATCACAAGGCAACACTCAATGAAATGCAAGCGTTTTTGCACTAGTGGGTAAACCACAAGAGATAAAAGTAAAAAAAAAAGGTTCCTGTGCAGGAAACAAAACTACCAATATAGATACATATACAGTTAACTAGATAATGTAGATGTTTAGAAATACTCACATTCTACATGAGAAACAATACTTTTTTGTAGACGCAGAGCTTTATGCTATAGTACTTAAAATGGTAGAAGAGTCACATTGTCAAATTTGGTCCCACAAATACATTGAAATGAATTAATTATGCCCTATTAACACTGCATAATTTTTGGTGTGCTCCAAGTCTTTGTTTGAAATAATATTCTTAGAAATAATTCATTTAAAAAACATTTAATCGATTCTGGCAACACTTAGAACGTAGTGTACAACAAGTGCCAGACTTATATTGTTGCTGGTTACTATGGCAGCATTAGTCATTGGTGTTCTCTTGAACATGAAATGTGAAGCAAAAATGTCCAACTGACTACGTGTTTATTGCGCTGTAACCAGAAGTAGGGCAAAATGATTACTTCTGCTCCTTCTTATTATCTACAATAAAAAGTCATTTAAAGAATCACATCTTCAGCCATCTGAAAAAGACAATGAGGTTAACCTAAAAACACTACTATTCCATGCTTTTCCAATCAGCACAACACACTTTCACCCTGGCTTCTGAAGGCAACATAGGGTGCAGTAGAGAGAAGTACAAATGTATCTTGTCCTCAAAAGAACACACACACACACACAAAGAGAGAAAGTACATGATGCAGCCAAAGCCACAGTAAACAGACAAAAGTAGGTGGAAGGAAGGCAAGGTCTGCGCGTGTGCATTAAATCAATCTTCATTCTTTTGATCTCCCCTGGCTAGAAACACTTCACGACTGTCATTTCTGCACAGCTGAATTAAATTACAGAAGAGAAACACAAATTGAAACAAAACTGCTGCTGATATCAAAACACATTTAAGATGATGGCTCAATAGCAATGCGTCGTCAGCATGAGCTTCTGGCTTGATTAAAATTGTTTATTAATATTTGAAAACAAATGACAAATCAATATGTAATTTAAACTTTACACAAAAGTTGTGACCGTTTTTATAGTAGTAACTTAGACACATTTCCAAAAGATTTATAGTGCGCATTTCTGGAAAACTAAAAAGCAAATAGTAGCACCCTTGCTAGACCCGAACATCATGGATTCATATTTTAATTAAAAGTAGATCTTAAATATTTATTAAATTAATGTCCACATTAGAAACCTCTCAGATGGGCGTTGTTTAATCATGAGTAATAAGTACACACGATTGTTTTCCAGGAAACCCATTTAACCATGACTTATAAATCTGAGGTTTTATGCAATTTTTTTGATGGATAGAACAGTTTTTGTATTTTATGCTTCACATACACTCAGTACAGAAGAGATGCTATGAAGCAATAAATAGAGAGGAGGAAGGAAAAAAAAACACCACATTTAAAGCAATGAATAATGCAGCCAGAAGGTCCATAGTGCAGATGTGCTGTTCAAACATGTTTAGATTAGTTTTAATGTCTAGTCCAGACTAGCAAATTGCATTTATTTCTGCTACACTCCAACACCAGTAAAATATTGCAAATATTCATATTTGAGCATAAAATAACCAACTTCTGTTGTGAATTAAACATTTCTCAGCACCATTGAGTTTTTGTAGCATACACAAATATTAAAAAATAAACAGAAAAGCCCTGTTGGGGAACTTGAAGTGCAGAGTCTGACAAGAGCAAAATCTGTGTTCTCCTCGTGGGAGAGAAGACACGCTATTTGCCGATATAGCACCACCAAACAGTTGTGAGCACCTGTGAGCTCATGTAGGTGGGAAAAGAGAGTTAGCACCTTCCTCCAAGTGTGTTCAGCTGCCCTGTGACACAGCATGAGCAGCAGTTCAAACAGACGACAGGCTTTACTGGCCTTGGAATGGAACCTTGCTAGCAGTTATGCAATTGAGATAGCTTGTGAATGGAAACTAAATACCTGCTTTAAAAAAAATAGTACTTTACTTAAATGATATAAACCAGTAATATCTATTTTTAAGCTTACATCATTTGAACTTGGTCTGTTGATCAACTAAAATTAGTTAGTTCTCTTTTTTTTAAGTGGTCTTATTCTGCTGTTAATAGAGAGTTCCAATGTTATCTACTTAAATTTCCTAAACTTTTAGGTTTCATACATTGCCCCTCTGGGACTGCTTAAGCAAGCATGAGAAAAGACATGAATAAAATGATATGCATAACCCTGATTGCATGTGTGAAGCACATGGATATGAGCAAGTGTTTAAATTTTATGGTACGCACGGAGTAGACAAAGCAGCTGGTCATATCATCACAAGATCATACAACAGGTTAGTATGTGATGGGAAGTCACAGACAAACAGAGGAAGAGAAATCAGAAACAAGAAGAAAAAAAAAAGAGAGAGAAGGTGCCTGAACAGCTAAAGATCCTGAAAACAGCGAGTGCATGGAAAGGTTTTAATCCTTTAGACAACATGATGAAATCTACATCTACCAAGATAAAAACATGCAAGATACTGTCCAGCAGCAATTAGACTAATGGTGCAGTAATATCCAAGGAAGGGTCAAATACACCAACATTAGCATATATTCAGAGAGGATTGAAACTACACAATCCCCAATAGTCAAAAATAGCAGGCTGTCATGACTCTTGAGATGCATTTCGGGGGAGAGAGAGGGACAAGCTGCGATAGGTTAGAACTTAAGGTGGAGGACAAAAGATTTATAAGTGTCAAGCATATATTTTATCTATCCAGCCATGATTTAAAAAAATCTAGAACATATGTATTCTTTTCTCTAATCTTTATTCCATTTTCAATTACATGTTCAAGAGGGATGAATGGAAATAAAGACGGAGAGAAAGGGCATAGGGCAATAGAAACTAATAGAAAGCATCTTCATGCAGTTTTGTCCATGTAACACAAACACCCACAGCCCTTCTTCCACACTGAATAAATCTCTTAGGAAACAGAAAAATTTTTAACATAGCCTCCGTAAATACAATAATGAAGTGACACTAATGATGAAAAACATACAGCCACATACAATAGATGACAGGGGTGAAGAAAAATAGCTCAAGATTAAGGTGATCTGTATTATGTTGGTTGTATTCACTTTTTGAACACATAGCTAATGAACAGGGAAGAAGAGTGCCTTCAATTCCATAGCTCTGCTGAAAGATTCATTAGGATCAGTGATGTGACTGAATGCAAGCTAGTTTGTGAATTTCATTGCTCTTAGCTCAGCATACAAGCCTGTGCAAAGAATAATCGACATAAGAACAAATTATCAATAATGGCCATTAGCAATTATTAACATCCTTTATCGACAGCCTAATGTACTTCCACTTCTACAGATAAATCTCTAGACCTTTAGCATAACTATTAATTTAAATTAATGCTTTATCTATATAATTATGGAAGTTGAAGTCCAGCAGAGAGAGCTGTGCTATCCCACTCGTTTTTTCTTGCTTTCTCTCCCCTCCTCCTTCTCCTCCTCTTCCAAAGCTCCCACTCACTGGCTTCCATCTTCTGCCTGTCACCCTGCCAAAGAAATCTGAATTCACTGCTCTATTTGGGATAGCTAAAAAAGGCAAGGCAGCCCAAGTAGCAGAAGGGCAGCCAATGAGTGGTGACCTGTGCTGTGATCAGTGAAACATAAGGCTTAAGCAACTCCTTCTCCGAGTGGCACATTAACACACAGCTCGATACTTTCAACCCTGTTGCTGTAAATGTCACTCACCAGCTTGTGTGGGCTGTGTATGGTCTGTTCTGCCGCTTTACAGCACTTTCTAAAACCTTTCAGTCTTCCAAGAGACACCTGTTTTTTTAACACCCAGAGCTGTGATAAGGCTGAAAAAAAAACAACAACGCTTAACTGGTTTCAGTTATCCCCGACACTTGCTTGTCATCGGGACCTACTTACTCCATCTGTTTCCTGCCTTTCCTAAACCTTGATGTCCCTGGTTCTGCTCAGTCTGCACCAACACTGTCTTTTTACCCTCACGGTTATATATCTCAAAAAAATAATGAATAAATAAAGGAGGGGTACTTGTAAGGACAACATTTAAACTACACCCCTCTCACTTTACAGCTCAGCAACTACAGCTGAAAGTTTGGTAAATTGTTTAAGAAATTTGGAAAGCTTTAGTAAATCAACAAGTGCCAATTTTGAGAATGTTTCTAGTTACCTTTTATGTTGGACCAAGGGATTCAGGATAGTACGAATAGAAGAAGTCAAAATCATTATTGAACCAGAGTTCAACGCTCTACCTTTCAAACTGTAGAAAGAAAAAAATATATAGGTACAGATGTCCTTGTAAATAGACTTCCTTTTTACACATTTATAGTTGTTTTTAATGGCACAAGGTTAACCCTGCCAAATTTGACTCGGTTATGATGCAACTTGGAACAACCCTTTGCATCAAAACATCCCTGATCTCTTAGGAATCCAGGCCTGGTATATGCCAGTAGCATGGCAAAGGCTAAATCAGATAGACAGAGACATAGTAAGGTCTGTCTGGGTCAGTGACATGTTTAGTAATTGCAGTGATCCAGAAAGATTAAACTTAAGGAACGGTGTAAATACAAACGGAAAAACTAATTATGCTCTGGAAAAAAAAAATGTGTTGAAGGATTGAATTTTAAAGACATACGCTAGACAAAAATATAACAAAAATATAACAAAATATTATCCTTTTCTGGTAGATGTAAATCAGTGTCCATCCAAGAAAATAAATAAATAAAGAACCTCATGCTTTGTAGCAAACTTCTTGGGCCCTAAGCAGACTCTTTTATATTGACATTTCTCTAATCACTATACAGAATTTTTTAGATATTTCTCCCTGATTTTTACAGTGGACTTACAATGCAGGAGAGTAAAAAACAGTCATTGCTCTAACTGCTGTTTAATAATATGAAAAAAAGAAACCCAGAAAATCCCAGACCACCATCTACAAGGAGACCACACTTTGAGAGACTTTGTAAACAGAGGAAGCTTTAGATCACAACATAAAGGCCACAAATATAGGCAGTACCTCTGGTTAAAAAAAATTAACACCACTGCAGACAAAAGCCTATTAAATATACATTTCACTCATTACACACGTTACATATTTCCAAAAAGTGAGTAAGGACAACTGTAGACTTAAGACAGCTGCAGCCTATAAGGAATGTGAGGGGCCCTAGCCAAGAGAGCAAGCAGAGAAACCAGCCCATATAAGGGAATAGAGCCAGAATTAAGTTTTTATCAATGAGAGAAGTGCCCTAAAGTAAGGTAACCACCTAGAAAACCTGATACATGTGGCATCGAGGAATTCCCAAGACACACTGTAAACAAGTCCAGCAACCTCCAGTGCATAAACCAGAAGCCAAATTAGTTAATTGTATGCTGCAAATAAAGCAGAGTTGGTAATGTGCTGCTGGCGACTGGGGACAAAAAAAGTTCTTGTCATTTTAGAATTTAACTATTTCACCATGAAATAGATTTGTCTTAAAGTGAAAAATGAGAGGCTTTTAAAACAGTTTTGCTAACCTTTGAGGAAATTATCCATCAAATTATTTTAGTGGTATTTTAATTCTAGACTTAAATTAAATTAATTAGTGCATGATACATTAGCCATGCTTGTAATAATGACAATTCCAATTAAATATTGTTTTCTAGCCCAGAAGGAACGTAAAAATTAGGCTAACAGAGTAGCAGTGGAAAAAATATTTACAATATATGTTTCACTACAGTATTATTGGAAAATAACACAAACAGCAGGGATTAGCACACAGCCTGTCTATAACCGCTAATGTCCGAATCGCAACCTAGTGACTCCTGACCTGACCAGTGTTGGGCAGAACATCTGATTTGCCCAACACTGAATTCAGGATCAATCACTTACTGTCTGAAATCAATGACACTGCTTTGCAATTCAGAAATGAGATCATGTGTTAATTCTATTCAACAAGAGTGATTGGTAAAACATAGCCTCATTAAACCACTGTATGAACTTTACAAGACTTACATTTCACAAAATGTTTTATGTTTAATGTAAAAACAGGCCACATTACAAAAACATGTTATTTATACAAACTGATGTACCAGTTAAGCGTGGTGACACATGAATAGAAAGTTTGTCCAAATGTTTGACAGATACTGTACAAAAAATAATTGGCTGATATATCAATATTAGATTTTTTTTGTTACCTATTCTATTATCTGTATTCACCCTCAGAGTTGGCCTCTCGTTTATATAGTATATCTAAATTTATGTTTGGAAAGTTGTGAATTTGCACATTTAAATTATTTTTAACTTTAGCAGTGTTTACAATAGTGAGTTGGTTATTAATTCAATATATTTGTCCAATTTTTAAAACTGGGTCGAAACAATAGTGTCAGAGAGAATAATGTGCTTTGCTAGTCATAAGGATGTACTGTACACTTTATCTGCTGGTATTAACATGCAATATTAAGCTATCAAACATAATTCATTTGACCTGCATGAGAATCAGACAAAAGAACTAAAGCACTGCTGTACTAGTCTATTTAGCAAATAAATACTTCCCCCAAAGTCAGCACATTGTGGGTAATACAAGAAAGCACTAGCCAATGAGTAGACCATGGCAATAAAAGTTATTTCAACAAACAAAAAAAATTATAAAATTAATTTCTTTTCTTCCTAAAACAAAATTTCTTAAAAGTACAAGCTCACCTTGGTTTCCCCGAGGCTCTCAGATTCAGACACCTGATAGGTGAGGTCAGTCTCCTCAAAGCCTGTGGCGCTCATGCGCTGATCTGTAGACGGGTCTGAGCGGGGAGGCGAGTCGGGAGAGTTCAGGCATGTTTGGATCAGAGCTTTGCCTGTCTCACTAGTAATCATGGGCTGGAGCTTGCGTGTTGCAAATGTGTACACGTGACCAGTTTCACTTGCCACCAGAAGCAGCACCTGAGTACCCGTTAGTGTAGAGAGTTCATATGCCTAATGGATTAAAAAAAAAATTATTCAATTGCAAATACAACAATTAAATAAATTATTCTGGATTACATTCTCCAATAAACATTTGCAAATGTGTGTATTTTTTCATTATTTATACACACACACACACACAAATTGCTTCAAACAATGCCATATTCAATCTATAAATTGCTTTATCGAGTGAGTACTGTAGCCCACTGGGGGGGGGGGGTGTTTCAGCACAGCAGAGCAGTGCTCATGGGCTCTGACGTATGGCTGAAATGTACCTAAAATAACAGAAGATAAGGCTCCAAAAATAGGGAGTGCGATATAGTGAGACTGATTGCATTCTCTGTGGGGAATGTAGGGGGGACACTGGGTTGGCAAAGCAGCTACAATGGCACCAAGAATAAGAAAAAAATGACAATGAAAAACTTATTTATTATATTCATTTATGATATTATATCATTTTGTATATTCACTATACAAGGAATATTCAACGCACGCACACACACACGTTAAATGTTGCCAGACAGAATCTGTAGCAATCATAATTGAATCACATAACATTAGTGTAATGTATGTGCTTGTAGCAAGCATGATAAGAATTTAAAGCCATGCTATGAACTCTAGGGGGTTTTCTACACCGCCTTGAAGTGTTGCCATGGGAAGTTTTAAACTCGGACAGCGATTTCGCCAAGAAGAAATAGAAAAAGGCACAGAATTTCTTAAAAGATGCAACCATCCCCTTTCACTATGGTGCTACCTTTGCAAAAAGTGAATTTAGACAGGATATACATTAGCACGGTTGCCTTACAACAAAAAGGCTCTAGGTTTGAATCCCAGGCACAGGGTATTTTTTGTGCAGAGTTTGCATGTTCTTCCTGCAATTGCACGGGTTTCCTCCAGGTATTCCGGTCTCCTCCCACAATCCAAAAACATATGCATGTTGATGGTGACTCCAAAATGCATGTAGCTGTGTGTGTGTGTGTGTTGCCTTGCGATGGACTGGCAACCTGTCCAGGGTGTACCCCTGCCTTTTGCCCGATGTGTGCTGGGATAGTTATAGCTGTATCTATATTGTTACTCAACCCTACTCCACAACCATGTTTTCTACAAAAAGCTTTAATACACCGAATTACTACAAAACGTGCATAGATTTGAGGACATGCAGAGATTTAAGCACTGACATTAACAGGGCTGGCTGCAGACCAACACACTATCTGAACACATTTTACTAGTTAAGAACCATTTAAAATGTTTTACATTTTAAATATGCAAATTCAGGTTTTAATTGAACATGCTGGGCTGTATTATATAAACACATATGAACCTTTCATTCATTCATCTATACCCTTATTTGTATTTTTAATTTTTAGCATAAACTGTATGAATAAATTTATATGCAAACAGTAAGATTTCAGCAGGCATTAAAATTATGTTGAGATCTACATTGTATTTTCGTTGTCTGTACAGTTTATTCATCATAACCATCACATTGCCTCTAAGAGTTCCCGTTTAGTTAATTCTAAGCAACTTGTCTTGATTGCAATGGAGAGGATTTCGTAAAAAAAACCAAAAACAACATTTTGGGGGATTTCAGACATTTGAAAGTATGGCTAATTAAGAAAACATTGAGGACCCTTTTATTGTCTCCAGAAACACTTAAGATAATTAGCAGTGCACCATTATACATAAATAACAAATTACGTTATTTGATTTGAATTGGAATAAGGGATACCAAGCCAATTTCAATATTAACTAGATTACTTAGGGAGTAACTATCTGGTTGGCAGTCATCTGCACACGTTAGCCTAGTGCACAGGGAAGAAACAAAACAGATGTCTGACATTGCTTTTATCATTTCATCAGCACCATCCTGCACCAGTGACTGTCTAATCAAAAAGTCCACAGGCATTTCAACCCAACTTACTGTCGTTAAAACATTCTAGTAAGCTGTTTCCTTATGGTTCATGTTTCTCACCACAGTACAAAACTCCTTACACTTTATAAAAATCACAGTAGTAATCACAAAAAGGTCAGCACGTTATTTAGACAACCAGAGATTGTATAGCTTAGCAGCTTCAAATAAGGGTGCAGCATAGCATTTGAATAACAAATACAACCCAAAAACTAGGTAAATAAGATGCATACATAATATCAAGTCCAAAAGTAAAATTACAGTAGCAATTGCAATTGAATACAATTAATACTAAAATTGGTTCATTAGGAATAACTAATTACAATTTATATTTAACAATATCAGTCTATTTGTAGTTTAATTGGCTTTTACAATAGGATTTTAAAACTAGCACTCATGGTACATCGGTGGTCGTGCAAGTAATGGTAAGACTGATTACACTCCTTTAAATAGCTTAATCATTTTACCTGATGCTATTTTTTCATAATTTCACCGACACCCAACTGCTGCCCAGGGTCCTAATCATGACTTAAAATTATTTTATTATATGGCAACATCTAGCTCGTCCCTGAAATCGCATAGGCAAATTGTACCCAAGTCGGTACAGTGTTTGATATCTACATGGATTGCATCTGAAGTTTTTTTTAAAACTTTATTTAAAAAAAATTACAAATTTTTAATTTGAAACTTAATTTTATTTTTGGTTACTTCAATCATTATGGTTGCTACATATAGAAAAATAAGGGACGCCTTGGGGCCACAAAGACAACGAGCCTGATGGAGTTCAAGTACTAAACTGAAAGTTAGAAAATAAACAGACCTTGAAAAAACATGCGAGATGAGAACCATGTGAAATTTGAACTATATTCTATTAACAAATTAACAGATACAAATGCATCAATAAATATATACTGTACAGCACATATACAAATTGTTAACTTTAAAAAAGTACAATAACATTCTTATTACTATTTTTTTTTTTTTTTTTTTTTTTACACAGGCACGCACACCTGCCAAGAGAACTGCCCTTGTCCCTATAGAATCAATCACCAAGTTATGTGCTACACAATTTCACAAAACACTAACTGAGCCTTAGCCCAGTTTAGAAAGTGAAATTGGACTGCAATGAGAATTCAACATACTTGGCTTTTTATTGAACCATCTCCTCTTCTTTGAAAATCACTCCTAAAATAATGCTGAGGTAAATGTTGATATTACTGAAATGTTACCGCTTTAAAAAAATTGCACTTAAAAAATGTAAAGTGCAAACTTTAGTAAGGCATTGTTATGCCTACTACGTATGCAAATCATAAGTAATACAAAAATATTTAATTGCAGGCAGAGCCAACTCTAGTAATATAACTGCATATCAGTGTGCTCCGTTACCATATACACACGGGTAGATCCATGCGCTATCCAAAGATCAGCCTGCAAAGCCATCATTTTTAACTTTTAAAAAATCTTTATACACAAAGGTTTAGGGCTAAAAATGTACCATAGTCTAATTCTGGTGAGTTTTTCCCGTCATGGTTCGGTTTATGACGCAGCAAAAACATGCCTAGTAATCCATGAAGTAACAGTAAAATGTTCTCTAACACAAATTAGGGTGGCACAATAAAGTTAGACTAGAACTATAAACCAAGACCAAATTTTAGGAGTTAGCCAGCAGTGCAAAGGACAGCTGGGGAGATGGGATTAAAATGTAGGAACAATTCAGCAGGTGGCTACATGCGCCATAGGACCTACTGGAAAACAACACTGCAGTTCAGAAGCTTTCAGCTGTGACATCATAAACCAGTTGGGACAGCTGACCAGAGAAACAAGGGCAGGTGATGACCTTCTAGAGGTCAATAGGCCTACAGTAAAATACCCATTAGGGAGGGGGGGAGCTACAGTTGTTTCACAACATATAGATGCTTGCGGACAGGTGTTGCTTTTGGATGAGGAATGAAGCTGATTTCTGTCCTTCACCTTTATCAGCTGGGTATAACAGCAAAAATATACATAAACAAATTACTGCTTAATTAGTATTTTAGACAGGTTTTCAGAGGTCTCATATACAACAATTTAAACCTTGCCAGTTGTGCAGCATGCCAATTTCGGCATCCCTGCATCAACAATAACATTATACAAAGGTGAAAAGTGAAAGAAAAATCAGAGAGACAGTACCCCAACAGACTTCCTGCTCCTTCTAAAACAGGGATCCCTGCTATTTACACAAATTAGGGGAAACTATGGGACTGTGTGGTAGTTGATAATCACACAAGTTCTGAAAGCTATTTGTGGTTTCTTTAAGGGGCACTTAGCACTGTTCACATGGCTGCTGCTAAAAATATGTTTAAAAAAATGTATTCCGTCTCTGGGCGGCGCAGGGGTATAGTGGTTCGCACTTTTGTCTTACAGCAGGAAGGTCATGGGTTCGATTCCTGGGTCTTTCTGTGCGTGGGTTTACGCCGATACTTGGGTTTCCTCCCTGTCCAAAAACATGCATATTAGGTTGATTGGTGACTCAAAATTCCTCATCGGAGTGAATGTGAGTATGTGTGGTTGTTTGCCTATGTGTGGCCCTGCGATGGACTGGCAACCTGTCCAGGGTGTTTCAATCGTTTATTGCACCTTCTTGTTGCACAGGACCCGAAATTTGACAACAGCATGTTTAACTTAAGGCATTTTTTTTTTAAGATTTGAGTGATGACGGTACAGGACACAATGTTAAATCAAGAACATAAAACTAGGACCCAAAATATTTAGGTTAAGCTTCAATGCTTATAAAGATTCCTCACGTAAGTATGAGCTTGTGTGTGTGAAAGAGAAAGAGGGGTGGTGTTGGTCAAAAATAGTGACTGTCAGTTTGTGTTCTATTTAAAGTTCACGGCCAGTGTTGTAACTGTTGTAATTCCTAGCCACCATTTGCCGTAGACATGCAACAGTGTCATCTCCATTACAGCAAGACAGAAAAACAAGAGTGTGTGAGAGGGGAGGGAAGAAAGAAAAATGTTTAGGTGAGACAAAATGTGAGAGAAAGTTCATTTGGAGTTCAAAGTACTGCTCCCATCCCATAAGTCATTTAGAGTTAGTTTACATAGCACTTAAAGGTTGAATGAACTGAGCAGTAGATCAAACCATGTGGGTATCAGGGCCTAAAACTTCCAGTTACACACAACACACCTGCATTACTGAAAGCCACTCAAATTATTTATATAATCCCAGGCAACACTTAAAAGGGGATATGTGAAACTCTTTTTTTATAATTTGGTGCTGATGTGGTTGATGGAGACTTACCTTCTTCATAATACCGGTCTTCCTTTTGCTGAAGGTGGTGTACCGCCGCAACTTGTTGTCTATGAACTCCATCTTAATCTTGACTCGTCCGCGGGTTTTTTTTCCCGGCTTTGCTCCAGCGACTCCACCGCTCAGTACACCGTACCCCCCAGGTGGAGCCCCAGCCTCCTGAGCGATTCCAGCTCCCTCCATCTCAGCTCGCTCTCGCTTCACTCCGCGCCTGCTGCTTCCTGAACCCGTCGGTTCGTCATCGTCTCCCGATTCTGAGTCTGCGTCCGAGGCGCTGCAAACCTGCGGTACGACGATCTCTTTGTCCCGCTCAAACCTTACAGCCATTGCACCTAGTCCTCCTCCCACACTGGGGCTAACGGTAGAGGCTACCTGAAGTGCGCTCAGCCCGCTGCCGTTCCCGGGTCGGACACCCGGTCTGGAAGAGATTCCAGGCCCGCTGCCTCCAAGCATCCCCGTGCTATCTCCCACACGTCCTGCAGCACCAGGAAAAGGACCTCCCGTACTCACTGTCTGCCCGGCCCGGGCGAGCCCAGTACGCAGCCCGCCACTGAGCACCACAGAGCTGTGAGCCGCACCACCCGCGCTCGCTGATCCGTTTCCACTCAGTGCCGACCCAGCGGGACTGGATAACATTCTATTCATGAGAAACCGTGAAACGTCTAAACGCCAGCAGACGTCGGGGGTTGGGTACACAGGAAATATCACAACACAAGCATAAAACAGACCGAAAGGAAAGCAAAACAAGACAACATGTGCGTCGCAAACTATTGATGCAAAGTTTTCACTTTTATGTCTCTGGTCCTGCTGCCCCGAAAGACTACAAACCGGCTTCAAGCTCGCATCGCCTACCCGTTTTCCCAAACCCGGCGTCGCTGTCTCTAAAAGGAAACTGCGAAGAGCGCCTTCGCTATCAATCCGCCATAACACTTAGTACACACTCTCTATACGCTAAGCTACCCCAGCCTAATTAAAAATGCAGCTATCGCAGCCGTCCTTTACAATCGCTCGACCAGTCACTACTGAGACAAAATCCTTAAAAAAATGTCCACTAGAACGTCTGAATACTTTGCTCAACAAACCGAAGATCCGTCCGCGTGGATCTACTTTCCTCCATATAAAGAGATACAATATTTCCTTATAAGGAGTTGTCGCTCCATATTTGGTGAGTCACAGTGACGACCACTGATTGGCTTCTAGAAAACCCATTCAAAATACGATTGGTCAAAACTGTAAGCTAATTTAAATAAATACCAAAATGGTTGCGCTCTCTTGAACGTCATCGGCGGGGGGGGGGGGGCTAAAGGCCATATGCAGTAAGCGTGCCAAGCAAGAGTTGACAGTTCATAATGAATAACAATTTAATAATAATAAGTTTAATAAACTTTCAAAATCTTGATTAATACCCTAATGCTGTAAGCTGGTGAATAATACAGATGTCTAAGTTCTGTCTAAATAAACAAAGAAATATTTTG
>JAOTQW010000032.1:11207564-11218477 GCA_026260075.1 Sisor rabdophorus | reverse complement strand
GACTCCTATGGGCAATTTAGAGTCACCAATTAACCTAATGCACATGTTTTTGGACCGGAGTACCCGGAGGAAACCCACGCAAGCGCGGGGAGAACATAAAAACTCCGCACAGAAAGACCCCAAGCGGGATTCGAACTTCTTGTTGTGAGGCGACTGTGCTAACCACTTCAACACTGTATAAAATAATTTTTTTTTAATTATTTTTAAATGTCATATTAGCAGCCAGGCTATATTCATAATGACTTTACACTCGTACTTCTCTGTAGTTAACTAAACATGCATGCTTTGACCTGTGGGAGAAAACCGGAGTACGCTGCAAGAAATCCATACAAGAATGGGGAGAACATGCAAACTCCACCCAGAAAAGACCCTATCTTGGGAATCGAACCCAGGACCTTTTTGGTCTGGAATATGGCAAACATTTAATCTCAATCAATTCACTCACATTTAATTCTCTTATTCACTATCATTATTCAGAATAGTATCAGCAATCACAAAGACACACATACACAAGCGCACATCTTACTATATTTCTAAATTGCAAAAAAAAATTGAATTATTATAAATATAACAAATCTTGTTTTAGATAAAATCAGATTTTGCCTCACACACATACTGCTAATAGAATGAATAGACTGTGTGTTAGGCAGAAATGTCAATCCTTACATTTTGTTTGTGGCAGAAGTTAACAGCTTGCAGTGTTTGCCAGGTGATGCTTTTAACCAGCGGTTCTGGAACTCTAAAGGAAAAATAATCATAATATCTGGCACATTCATACACACAATTATACATAAAAAATTTTTTAATAAACAGAAGAAATTTAAACAGTCATCACATTCCACATTTTCACACTCCAGCTGTTTTATATCTGTGATCTGGCACTAATGTACTAACCTGTGTACGAGTGAAGTGATCTGTAAATTCTCTACTGTAGCTGGGTGAAGAAGGCTTGTGGATGTGAATAAAGGCTGTGCGAAGTGGCAGATCAAAGCTTAAGAAAATTATGCAATTAATTCCCAGCGTTACCAAGCTGCAACTGTATAAGCCCCCTAAGGAAGGTCCTAAACCTTAACTGTAAATAATTCGTGTGGTTTGCTTCCAGCAGTTCACCTCACATCTCTCAGAGATTTTTCTTTAGCCAAGCTATCAAATCAAATTAAATAGCTCAGCTTAGTTCAAAGTTTTTAGTGATTGCATTTAGCAGGTGTGCTTTGGATTTTATTCAAACTAAATCCTATGCAGAACTGATGCATACTGAGTGCCTTTTGTTTTCCATCATTCTGCAAAAACTTCTGAGACTGCTGGACATAAACCCTTAAGTAATTAGCAGATTTTGACATAATTAAGGGCAGCACGGTGGCGTAGTGGTTAGCACATTTGCTCCACAGCAAGAAGGTCGTGAGTTCGATTCTCTGGTCTTTCTGTGCTGAGTTTGCATGTGCATGTTGCATGTTTGCATGTGCATGTTGCTTGCGTGGGTTTCCTCCGGGTTCTTCAGGTTCCTTCCACAGTCCAAGAACATGTGCATTGGGCTGATTGGTGATTCTAAATTGCCCATAGGATTGCATGTAGTTATGTAGTATGGACTGGTGACCTCTCCAGGATGTACCCCTGCCTCTTTCCCTGTGTGTTAGGATAGGCTCCAGCAAACCCCCATGACCATTCCCAAGTTCAGATATAAGCGAATGTGAATGAATTACATAATTAAACCACTCTATGACCACCAAAAAGTGGTCCAGTTAAAACTGCTGTATAATAAACAAATACAGGTTTATTAAATACGCATTAAGTCTAATTTTATAGGTGTACTGCATCATATGCTATATAATTATTGTTAAAAATCTTATATTTTAAAGTTTATTATGTGGTTCTGAGGTAGTTTATAAAGGTATGTTAAACATAAATGTTTTGGTTTTTGTTTTTTGTTTTTTATCATGTTGTCTCTCTCAGGGACACTTTAGAAAAGGCGTGTCTTGCTAAGGTTACTTGAAACTTGGAGGTAGGTGTGTTGAGTCAAATTGGAGCTAAACTCTGCAACACAGAGTTGGGACATCCCTGCTTCAGAGGGTGTATCAGCATCGCTCTAAACATTCCACTATGAACATGTCTTGTCGCCCCAGCAACACAAACAATATGACCACCTGACAAGGAGAAAGAGCTCATAAACACTTTTAAATCATTGTGTGTGTTTGTGTGAGACATGCATGGTGTACCCAGAAGCTGGTTTATAATGCACACCTTCCTAAACTTCTCAGGCGAAAGGAATAGGTGCACTCATGCGCTTATAGGGGTTGATTCTCAACATAGCTTGGACACCGACACTGTGAAGCCATTAAACAAAGGTCACTTTATTAGTAGTTTGTTGGTAAATCTGCCAAGTGTATAGATTACACCATTTTTTTTTCCACATAGTGCTTGTGTTAATTCAACACTTTCGCCTTATTTGTGTCAGATTCCAAACCTGTGGAGTGATGAAAGCTTTCCTGGCACAATGTTCCTAAACCAGTAGTGAAACCAAGGTGTTAAACCCTATCAGCTTTCCAGCATCTCATTAACTTTTATAAAAGAAGTTAATCAATGTATCCTAAATCACATATTTAAATACCCAATCACATACTCGATGAATACCTGTCAATTTTTTTTCTCATATTTTACCTTAGAAGATGGTGGTCAAAGCTATGATGCAGCACAAGATCAATTAGTAGGCAAGTAGTGGCACAAAAGTATATAGTGGCTTGAAATTTTCTGGATGATTTAGTACTTCCACCCAAATATATCTTATTTTACTTAAGCATATGAACCTGTCAAAGACAACTTATCATATTTAAAACATTTCAACATAAACATAAACAATAAACAAGTATTTCACATGACATTATCAAGAAAACAGATGTATTTCAGACAGTCAGACTAACTTGTATGTTATGCGTAGTTAAATATATTATGTAGTTTAGTATTTTGCGATTTTGAATGCAGCATGTGTCACTGCTGTAACAGGACCCCTAAATTTGTGTAAGTAAGGAACTCACCCTCGAGGATATCGGTCGAGCTCATTGAGCACTGTATGGTCGCAGTACTCAAACACTAGATGCAACTTTCTCTTCCTCCTGAATACCTCAATCAGGTTGACCAGGTTACAGTGCTTCAGTTGCTGTAGATAAACACAGTATTTTTACTGTGGGAATGTTGGTTATCTTTTTGGCTTGGCTTGTTTTTATGTGTTAGTGGACAGAGGGACAGAGACAAGCTGCTGCACATCTAATCTGTCAGGCATCGTTAAATTCACTATGCCGACACACATCATCTCCAATGGCAACAGGTCACCATCCAGAAATCTATTTAAAGCAAGTTCTGTTTTACAATCTGGCCATTGAACAGTTAAAACATTGTTTGTATTCTCTGGCACACACATACACATTTTGTTTACATTGTTTTTTTAAAATTCCAATCAAACAGGGAAAACTGGTGCAATTTTGGATACAAAATCTTTTTCTATTTACTGATGTATTCACTAGATTGAAGTTTTATATAAAATTGATCTTTTCTCTCATAATTTGGGAGATTTTTGAGTGTGACAAAGCAGTTGTTTAAAAAAACAATACATATAAAACTGCATCAGGGTGGCACGGTGGATTAGTAGTTAGCGGTTTGCCTCACAGCTTGAAGGTCTAGGGTTCAATTTCCAGGCTAGGGGTCTTTCTGTGCAGAGTTTACATGTTCTCCCTGTGCCTGTGTAGGTTGCCTCCGGGTACTCCGGTTTCCTCCCAGTCCAAAAACATGTACATTAGGTTGATTGGGGACTCTAAATTATCCTGCAATGGACTGATGACCTGTCCAGGGTGTACCCCTGTCTCTCACCCTGTGTGCTGGGATAGGCTCCAGCAGACCCCAGCGTCACCCGAGGTCAGGAATAAGTGGATATAGAAGATGAATGAATGAATGAATGCTCAAAACTGCATTTAAATAATAATTAAATTAATAAATTAGTTTATTAATTTAATATTTATTTGTTATTTATTTCTAGGCCACTTCTTTTCTAATTCAGGGTCATGGGGGCTGCTGGAGCCTATCCCAGCACATTCACTCCTATGGGCAGTTATCCTAATATAATCCTAAACATAATCCTATGTAGAATTTTATAATTGGCTAGAAAAGGCAAATCCCAATAATAGAAAATATGACAGAATTAAACAGATCTTCAGGAGAATGAGATTATTGATCTGTTAAAACATGCATAACACTAGAGCAATACTAATAGGAAACAACATCCACGTGTAGTTTATAAAATTATCTAATATTTCTTTTAGTTTTTGCTACCCAAAACAGCTTCAAAACCACATCACACCACTACATGCTGTTCTTTGATTCGGAATCCTCCTGAATCAGACCTCATCACACAACATTCCTGCAAGGTTGTAAAATGCAAAGCAAGAGTAGAGATTAATGACTGTCGGTCAATGACCACAACTTTTTTTTGTGGCAAATAAAAAGCCTTTTGCTCTCACACCCCTCCCCCTTTCTGATTTCAGCTGTTGAGAGCCTCTGTACACAAACCTGTTTCCTCTAATATGCATTTGTTTTTTCTCAAAAGATCATTCTCAAAGAAAGCAGTGATTTGATGTACAAACACCCTGAGCGCTTAGAAAATTACTGTACACTTGGTGTAAACACAAACATATAAAGTTTTACTTTGTAGTTAAGAATTTACATTTATAGTATTTGGTAGATGCTATTATTTAGAGTGAATTACATTAATCACTCTTACATTGAATGGCCTTGCACAGGGTCCCAGCATGGTGCTGGAAATTAAACCCCAGTCGTCCAATTAGCAGTCCACACCTTCACCATTGAGCTATAAATTAAACTAAAAAGTATTGGAACACCTTGCTAATATGAGTTTTATTAACAATTACATTTCTGAGCATGCAAACACCTCACAGAAAGACCCCTTTGCCTGGGAATCAAACCCAGGAACTTTTTGCTACCGCACCACCCCACCACTTCTATTCACTTTATAGATACCTCTAGATATCTTACGCAGTTGTGTGATACCAGATATGCGAGATACACTTAGGCATGTGCTGAGAAGGTTTCCACAAATGTTGTGTTTATAGTGTTGATTTTAAGTAACAATCAACTAGCTGAAATTTTAAAGTGGTATACAGAAGCATAGAAAATGTAATCCATTAAACTTTAAGCCACAGAAACTAGAGAGTAATGATAACTGATAACAGCTACAAACCAGACAACAACCTTGTTACTCTAACAACATGACAAAAATAGCTGCCAGCTAACTCATATACTGATTAATTGCAAAAGTGCATTGTGACCTTGGTATAAGTCCCCCAGCTACAACATGGCACCAAATAACAATGTAACCAAATTATAGGCTCCAATTACAAAATTGTGCATTAGACAAAATTCCTGCTCACTTTGTTCCGGGTTACAGGACCCAATTACAGAGCACATAGGGCGAAAGGCAAGGGTACACCCTGGAAAGGTTGCCAGTCCATCGCAGGGCCGGCCACACACACACACACAACCACATGCACTCACACTCACTCCTATAGGCAATTTAGAGTCAATGACAGTATTAGATATCATATAATGTAGGAATTATAATCGCAGACTAGGCAGACAGACAGACAGACAGACAGGCAGGCAGATTCCAGGCTAGAATTATAGATTGATATGTAGATATATAAGCAACTTAAAATAAATGTTTATTTCAGACTAGATCTAGAGTAATACTTTATATAGATGTCTGAAAAAATAAGGTTAGAAACTGCATTTTTTTCCCCTAGGTAAACCAGTAGTAAGAAAATAATTTTCTTACATTTTTGTATAACGGTAGAAAAACACCCTAAGGAGAAGCACCTTTAATTCAATGACCTTTATCATGCCCAGATGTTTTGATGTAATAGAACACTAGTAGCAAGATAATGTTCATTCTAGTACCTATATCTAATACCTTGTTCTTAGTGTAGCAGTTACAGTAGTAATTGTACAAATAGTTTTGATATTTGGTTAAATGCATTTTTTCTGGAAAAAGAATTAAAATAAAAAGAAACGATTCAGGCTGCTGCTGCGATGTTGTTCACATTGCGACTGTGTGAGTTTGTGTGTGTGTGTGTCTGTGTTTACCTTGAGCATCCGGATCTCCCTAAGCGCAATTCTTTTAATAACCGGATCATCCTCCGACTCCACAAACTTTTTAATGGCGACGATCTGCCCCGTGTCTTTATTCCTGCATTTGAAAACGACTCCATACGAGCCTTCTCCGATCTTGGCAATCTTCTCGTACTTCTCCATGCTGTGAAGTCAAGCGGAATCCCGGAGCACTGAGCAGCGCCGCCTTCCAAATGCGCGCGCGCGCACACACACACACACACACACACAAACACAGCTCGAGCTAAAAAACATTAGGCGCACTCAATTACTTCTCTGCAGGAAAGAGTGCGTTTAATATAGAATACAGCATATACTTCATTCTCACCATCATCATTAGAGCATTATTATTATTATTATCACTGTTGTTGTTATTGTTGTTGCTATTGCGTAAGCATTAGCAAATCATTATGCCTCTGCCAACGCGATCGGTGTCTTTAGTTTTGCAACTTAAAAACTTACGTTTTGCTGTAAACAATAAAATAAATTTCCATTACCTGGCTTGATCAAGCAGATAACTGTTTTAACCAAGTTCCTGATCAATGGAGATGGGGAATTGAAGCCGAGTGCCGTGCTGAGCTCTTAATGCGCTATAACACATGTGAAGTCAGTAAAATACACAATTACAAAGAATAAACAGAGGGAAAATATGGAGTGTGTAGATAAAGCATGGTAATATGTACCAGTGAGATGCCCCTCACCTTCTTGCGCTTTGGTCGCTCCAAACTGCGGCTCGCAGGTGGCGGTGTTGTCGGGCAGGGAGAACGCAACGCTTGCGTGTGTTTGGCTCGTGGGAGTGTGTAGGGGTGTGTGTGAGGTATTTCCATGCGCCACGGTCCCCATAGAAACAGCACACTGGCTCCACCCTCTCCACCCTCTCTCAGGGGAGTGAATATGCAGAGTGACACTAGACACACCGCACACAAGCTCCAAAACAGAACATTTCAACGCCACAGCCACACACAAGAGCAGCCAGCAACACCTGAAACACACTGAAACGGTGCAGCTCTTTTTATTAACTCACTCTAAGAAAGCTTACAATGTAATCACCTGTCATTACCCATCAGCCACCGTTGAAACGAACACACACACACACACACACAAAACAATGATAGATTCGATAAAGCCTTATCTGGAAAGGAGAACAACCAGATTGAGTCTCCAGAGGGTTAAAGCTACTTTAATTAAATTAAATTCATTCATTCATTTTCTAACCACTTATTCCTCGGGGTCATGGAGGTCTGCTGGAGCCTATCCCAGTGTACATAGGGCAAGAGGCAGGGGTACATCCTTGATAGGTCCCAGTCCATCACAGGGCGACACATAGACAAACAACTATACACACATTCACTCCTATGGTAAACCGAAATAGCAAGAGAAAACACACGAAGGGGAGGGAGAACATGCAAACTCCGCACAAAAAGACCCAGGAATCTTACCCACAACCGCCTTGCTGTAAGGCTAATGTGCTAACCACTACACCACCCTGAATTCAATTCATTTCAGTTTCTTGTTCAATTTCAATTAAGCTTTTTATAATGGTTATTGTCTAATGAAACTGGAGAGTGAAAGAGTTAGTCTGTCCCTAAAGAGCAAGCCAGAGGCGACGGTGGCAGGGAAAAACTCTCTAAAAGAATAATAGGAGAAAACATTGCGAGAAATCAGACTCGACAGGAAACCCTGTCTAGAAGATTTATTGTGGAACTGTGGTCATAGCACAGGCATCCTGGGAGTGGCATGTGTTTCGACAGAAAGTGAGAAGAAAAGAGAGCGTAAGACCGAGAGAGAAAGGAAAGACTCAGTCATAGGGTTTATAGTGAAATGTAAGTGTAGGATGCAGGCAGGGACTCCAGCAAGACCAACTATAACAGGATAACTAAAAGGACGGTACAGGCTGGAGGGATCCCTGTTATGTGAAGCAACCGTGGAAGACAGCATCTAAACATACCAGATCACCAGATTACTCAACAACCATGAGTCCCCCAGATCTGCTCTTTATCTAAGGAAAGTCTAACAGTAAAATGCCTGGTTAAATACATAAGCTTTTAGCCTACACTTAAATACTCAGACTGTGTCTGATTCTTGGACATAAACTGGAAGGCTGTTCTATAACTTTAGGGCTTTGTATAAAAAAGGCTTTGCCCCCTGCTTTGCTTTTTTATTAATGCGCGGTACTGACAGACATCCTTTAATCTTAGTAGGCGAGGCGAAACGTAGGACACTACCGGTTTTCCACGGAGTTGGCATCTTACATTAGATCAGTTCCTCTAGTCAATATTTTTCGTTTTTTTTATTTGACAACAAAAAAAAAAAGTGATGCACTTTCTTTGGAATGTCAAACTGTCCAGCGCAACAGTAAAAATAGCTACTGAACTAGTAAGCACATCTCCACTGACGTATAGACTAGACGTCATGCCTCATGTTTTAATGATACTGGAATTACATGGGCTTTGACCATGGAGAAAGATCAGCTGTTAATTAGCTGATTAGTTGGCTCAGGTGTGCTAGAGAGAAAAAACAATCATGCTGGACAAGAACCTCAGTGTTCTTTCACTGCTTTATACAACAGTTTTTTATACAACGAGAGCAGAAAACAAGCCAGCTCTGTAATGCTGCAGCCATGCAGAAAAGGAGGATAAAAGAAAATATCAGCTGTAGAAAACAAATCAAGAGACACACTGTTTCAGTTGCCCATTCGTAGATTGATCTTTCACAGGTCTACAGTTATTATAGGAGCATTTATAAAACAGTTTAGGTAGAAAAACCAAAAACACCATCTTGTTAGCATTCTATTTTTTTATTACAAAAAAGCATACATTAGAACTGAAGCCATGGAAATACTTCTGCAAGTCATAAAAACCTAGCATCTCCCATATTTTGTCATTTTTAAATACAAAAACATTAATGTACAAAAGTGCTTACATGGTGCAAATATTGAATAAAAGTTACAATAAAAAGAATACCAATTTTACAGTATAACTGTTCTAAAAAAATTTACCAAGAAGAAGAGATTTTTTATTTTATTACAAGTAAAGTAAAGATGCAGCTGGATGGAGTCCTGCTCTGTTAGGAAAATGAGCTGCTGCTGGTGCGCTCTCTGAAACGTTGCGTTTCGCCTACAGCATGGCCACAGCTCAATAATTTACACTTTAAATAGCCAACGGTAAGTCATCTGTGCTTTCTACCTCTTCGCTTTTCACTCAACTCTGTGCCTACTAAATACCCTCAAACAGACGAGCCAAAATCTACATCTGATCTAAGATAGGTTAGTTGCATACTGATTAGTCACAAAGGAGAGCCCCGTTTCTCGAAGAATTTAATAAAGCACACCTGATAGACTACTTAAAAAGGCACTCTCTAGTACAATATCTGCAACCATGACATTTCAGAATAAGCCATTAGCTGGTAACAAAAAGCATTAAACGGATCAGTTTGAAGGTCCATTCACAAAATTAATAAGGCACACTAAAGCCTTTGGTTAATGCTAATGTGTGTGTGTGTGTGTGTGTGTGTGAGAGCATGCCAGACAGCCCTGAATCCGCTATGCCACAGCAGTCAATAGGTGAAGGAGCAGTATCAGCAACAATCAGCCTAGTAACTGTTCTCGTGGCCTGCCAGGATGTAAAGGTTGCTGAGAGCCGTTGGGTTATCAGTGGGTCTGCTCTCCAAAACCACCACCCTAAAAACACACGTTACATTTGAGAGAGATAAAACAAAGGGTACATGATGCAAACAGGAAAAAAAACTCATCAAAGTCGCAAATTATTGCTCTTTTTTTAACTTAGGAAAAAGAGCCACTTTTGTAGACAGAAAACACATGGTATGACACAGGACTGCTCATGTCCTCGTCAAAAGGAGAGCCGAGAGGCGGAGACACCAGGCACAGGGCATCAGATGAAATTACAGCACAGACACACCAGCCTGGCACTGCCCGTGTCACAGTGAATAAAACATAGAAGAAAGGCAGAAAGGGGTGTGTGCATGCAAGTGCGTGTGTTTAAAGTATGTAAAGGAGAGTCAGGTGCTGTTCAGATCCAGGCTGTGACAGCATAGCTCATCTTTTTGTTAAGACAGAGGCCAGTGCCTGGGGAACAGAGGCCATTGGACCTTGAGAATAAATGAGTGCAACCTGTGAGTCATAGGGGAAAATGTGCATGCGTAATAGACACCCTCTAGTCCCATACTGTACTACTACAATGATATCCTTTTTCTAGAAAGCGAGACTGTTTGGGCTTGATACAACAGACAATTCGGTTTGTTCTAACTTTCCACAAATAAATTCTAACCCAAGCAACACCTTGATCTTCTGTATACTAAATGGCCAGTTCATTCGACAAAGCATAAAATCCGGGAAATACCAAAAAGTGAAAAGAAATATAAACAAAATAAAATATTGTGCAAAATAAGCATGACTAGCTGATCTACTGGGGATTTCACCATAAGTCTCAAGACTTCTTGTATACTTCACTTTTACAGCATTTGTCAGACGCCCTTAATCAGAGAGATTTACATTTATCTATTTTAAACAACTGGACAATTGGGCAGTTAAGAGTACACTCCCCATGTATTTAAAATAGCAGACCATGTCTATGTTCTATATACAAAACAAGGGTCCAGTAGCTATACTGGAAATCCTGGGCTTGGGGTCTTGCAGAGTTTTTATGTTCTGTTCCCGCACCAGGATCTTACTATGGGGAAGGGGTGGCCTAGTGGTTAAGGTGTTGGACTGTTACCAGAAAGACCGG
>JAOTQW010000032.1:11191111-11206069 GCA_026260075.1 Sisor rabdophorus | reverse complement strand
TATGTGCGCTGGGATAGGCTCCAGCAGACCCCGAATTAGGGAATAAGCGGGTATAGAAGATAAATGAATGAAAATGAATTAGGCTTAAACAATAAACTTAGTGTACTTTAATAACCTCCCAAGTCAGCAGATGTTATTAATGGGCTAGCCGGAAGGACTGACTAATCTGCAGTAATTATGCAAGGCAATCATGAAAATATATGCAAGAATATCAAAAGAACTGTTCCAACAGTAAATACTATAAATAACCCAGGCTGTTCTATTATGTATTTTTCTGCAAATGTATTGTGTATATATATATATTATAGCAATACATTTGATCAACCCTTTGTGGAAAAATTCTCACTCGTCTATCTATAAACCACAATGAACACAGCGCACTGATGTTTTATTTTACTTTGCAGAAGCTTACATCCACAAATCCCTGTCTGTCTCCCTCACTATAGAGACTGCAGCAGTAAGGGAAATCACTGGCTCTCTGAGGACAGATGACGATAAGCAGAAAGAGGACGGTTTGTTTTTATGTAAAAAGAAAAAAAAAAAGAAGGCAAGCAGGGAGGGGTGGTGGGTGTCAAGTTGGGGTCTCACCTGTCTGATCCGAGTAAACGGAACACCCTGCTCGGGTCACAAATCTCCTGTGTTACCTGTGGAAAATACAAGACACGAATAACCAACATGCATTCAAGTTTAAGAACTATGTTGACAATTAACTTTTTGTCACACGATTGTATAAATGTCTTTTTTATACTGCAATGTTACAATTTTCCTTCACTGGAGCTTAATGTCTCTATGTACACAGCAAGGTCAATACAGACATGTTTTTCCAGATTAATGTAAAAGAAAATAAGATTTCTGGCCTTAAATGTACATGGCTGAGGATCCCAAGGTTCCAAAGCAACTTTATAGAATAATTGAAAAAATAACTTTTAGACTGATGGCAACTCTAAATGTTTTGCAATTCGACTTCATAAATAATTTAATAAAATGTTGTAATACAAAATCATACAGCAAAATATTTTTTTATTACGTGTGCAATGTAAGGACATTGGACAACACTCAAATATTGACAACATGCAAGACCACCACTCTACCCTGACGGTCATTCACCGAACCCCTGTTCATGCAAGCACAAGCAATTACAGTAGGTGACGGTGCCAGTACAACACCTGTCATGCTTATGCTGTAACCTGCTATTCTCTCATCTCCTTACACATACACAGGCAGTCAAGTGCACAGACTGGAACCCTGAGGGTGCTGATGGCCTTCCAGCAGAGTCACACAAGACAAAAACAGCTGAATTATTTAAAAGATCTCTCTTTGAGCAGCTGCTACTTTCTGATTGGACATCAATTTTACATTACCTTTCACAATGTCTTTGAGAAAACACAGACTTTCATATTCACTCAGGGCATCACCCAAACACAAAAGATATTTGTTTTCATAAAGAGTGGTTCACCTTCTGGTGATCTCTGATCTTTTGTAGTTTGAATGATGCTGATTATGTGGACATGACCGTGAACAGGGTGACATTAAAACCGCTATCCAGCCACATAACCTAATTCACCACCACACCAAGTCAATAAAAAACTAAAAAAATAGTTTTAATTGATTCCTACAGGTAAATTTGATAGATTTACAGCATTTGGCGGATGCCCTGATCCAGAGCCCACAGTGATGGCTTGGTGGTGCTGGGAATTGAACCCCGGTCTTTCTGGTATCATTCCAACACCTTAACCACTAGGCCACCCCTTCCCACAAACAAACCTACACACTGATTATCGTCGGTATGTAAATATTGCGTTGATTTTGTCAAAGCATAGTGTAGCAAGTACTGAGCTAGAATCTGGGAAGCAGAACTATTGGACATATCCACATGGATAATATGTCAAAAAAACTACTGCTTATATGAATTTGATCAGTGGTGTTGAACTGATTTTAATTTAACAGATGCATTAGTCAGCAGACAGCTGTAAAAAGCAGGCTTTAGGTAGATATACCCGAGAACATGCACAATGAGCACAAATGCGCACCCGCTTCGCCTAAAAATTACACGCACAGCTTCATTATAACATCTAAACTGTGACAACAATCACATAGCAAAATAACCCATGAGGAAAGAATCTTCTGACTAGCATTACCTTAACACAAAATACATTTGATTATTTAACCCTTTTATGGGCTTTGGGTCTGTGGGACTGTCTAATCTCACATTCCTGGACATTTTACCCTTTTTTTACATTCTATTCCAACAGCAAATTAGGAATGGGACACAATAAATATTATTTGCTGTGTGATTTGTTTTTAATCACAATTGACAATTTGAGCAATAGATGAAGTTTTAAAATGTGAGGATCTGACTTGATTTGAAGAAAAGGATAAGACAAAGATAAACCACAGCACCAACACGTCAGTAGCCTGCTTCAGGACCAGAACAAACCTAAAAGCAGCCAGCTACAGGACCAGTCCATCAGCAGCTTACAAGTAAAGAAATATGGAGTCAAAAAACTGTGAAATATAGTATAAAGATTTGGGCTGCCTGTGATGCCACCTCCTCATATGCCCGGAACTTAGATGTCTACACAAGAAAACGCGATGAAAGAGCCCTGAGAAAAATCAAGAAACGAGGGTTTTCCTGGACAACGGTGGAAGGGGTTGCCTAGTGGTTAAGGCCTGATACTTAAAAGACCGGGGAAACTACTGTGGGCACCACCAAGCCACTACTGTGGGTTCCTGAGCAGGGCCCTTAACCCAAATTGCTCAGTTGTAAGTCGCTCTGGATAAGGACGTCTGCCAAATGCTGTAAATGTTAATGGACATGAAGCTCCAGAGGAGACGCCTGTTTCTCTGGAAACTGGGAAAGGCATTGGTGCTAGTATTCATGCAAGTGCAAGAGGTTCATACTACAGTAAATCTCTGCCACTTATATGAAAAGTCAACTAGCCTAAATAGGTTACAAAAAAAGTCAGTAATATAAATAAAAAATAAATATCAATAGTTAAAACCTTGCTTCACTTGTAAATCTGCTGATCTCACCCTCATATATTGATTATAGTTGATTAAAAAAAAAAGAAGATGACAAATATTAACAATATATGTTTACTTCAGACTAGAATGTTTTCACAGAAAATGGTCTGGTCGTGTTGAATTAAAAACGAAAGAAAATACAGCTGGACCACGAGACCTACAAAGAGTGGCTGAATAACAAAAGTATGATCACCACACAAGGGTTAAAGCAAGCAGAAATCGTGCATATTTTAATCGCCGAATGAATGACAGCACTGACTTTGCCATTGTTCTTAAAATTCTATTTCAGCTCCTAAAAGTAAAAACTCCACATACCTCATTAGATCTGAAGCTCTTCCCCTGCATGCCATGTTTCCAGAAAGCCAGGACACTGTCCTGAAGACACACTGCCACACAGACACACACATATTAAAACCACAACCATAGTTATGTACACAGTGATTCTGACTAGAAATGGCACACATACCCACTGAGCCAATACAGAATTCGAAGCTGAGTTCAGAAGATAGTTTCTTATTAGATTTAAGCTTTCCTTGCAGGTTGACTATCTTTAGATTTTCTATTGTTGAACACAAAAACAGTGGAAAATTAATTAACTTGTATATTTTACAATTTTTTACAGGGTTCCCACTCTTTCAGTTTATTTTTCATGACATTTGAAATTCCATGAAATTTTATCGTAATGGCAATAAACGCATGGATCACTGATTCACTGCCTAATTGCACAGAATCCTCTCTAGATATTATCAAATAAAGTATATATTACGGCAATTATGACTATACCTTATAAAACAAAAAAAAAATGAGAAATGGGGCAGCACGGTGGCGTAATGGTTAAAACAATAAAAAAAAGACTCCAGCAGACCCCCATGACCCAAGTTAGGGAATAAGGATTAAGATGAAGCTATAAAATTACACCCATGCTAAGCTTCTGTTGTTTTGATGATGAACACAATGACTGTATAAAGCTGTTCTCACTCAGTTTTCCCTTGATTTTACCCAATTTGCAGTCTTAAAATAAAAATAAACCAAGGCATTTAAAAAAAACAAACAAATGGACTAAACACAGGATCTTCTGTCCAAAAAATTTTATTAATAGCCCGAAGAACACAAAACAGTGTCACCACATTACAGTGAGAGTGACAGTTTTTTTGGATTGAAAACTTCAATAATTATCCAGGAAGTGTGGGAACCCTATCTTATTGTGAAATATGGCATACTCACTGTCGAGGCACACAAGCACTGTGTCTCTTTCCAATTGAGTGACGTGAATTGCATCAACTTGATTTCCCGCTGGAGATAACAGAAATAAAAAATGCATGTATGCACTTTACATTGTAATTAACGTTGCCAAACTGCCTGTAACATACGGTCTAGGTCTTATATCGGCATGCTTAGAAATAAATGCCATATTTATGCAATTGTGTGGGCGTTACTGGGTACCTGAGCCGATCTCTGTAAACCACGAGGAACAGGAGTTGAGGTTTATGGTTTCAAAACGAACAACCTGGCTGGGCTCTGTGCCCTGACTAACAGCTACACACACAAGAGGGTACTCCTGCTCTGGCACCACCAACATCTCAAACACACGCAGAGGATTAGGTAATGGGAAATCAAAGTGCTGCAGACAGAAAGGATGATAAATACGCAAGACTCCGTGTTCATGATCCTATATGTATATTTACATACATTTTTATTTCATTTTTTTTGCTAACCTTAATGAGCATGAATCTCTGCATTGGTTCGTACCACTGTAAGAGAACAATCCCATACTGCAGAGCTCCACACAGATACTTAAAACCAGTGTATGGATTACGCACTGAAAGAGGGGGGAGGAGACATGTGCCATGGGAACAAATACATTTTATTAGCTAGTTATCTGGCTTTGAATGCCAACAGACAGAGCTGTCAGTAAATATCACTGTCTCTATTTTGCTCACCAATGCAGCACTTGTGACAGCCCTTTGTATCAGGAATTTTGGTGGTCAGCGCAAATCTTCTGTTTGAACAAATGAAAAAATGAACACACAAACAAGAAAAAAAAATTCTATTTTCATATAAAATTAACATTTTTAACAAACTGTGACCACTAATGACTCGATTATAAACCCTAAACAAAACATGTAATTAACCAAAGTAAATTATTTTTAGTAGTAATACTTTATATTTAATCTTTTATAAAACCCACTGACAAATAACTACTTCATATAAATTGATACATGTAATGAAATTTTTCTAAAAAAAAGTATTTAGCCAGCCACCAATTGTGCAAGTTCTCCAACTTAAAACGATTAAAGATATATGTAGTTTTCATAGGTATATCTTAACTTAAAATTAGAAAAAAACAGAATCGACAGAATTTGGTCATCTATAAGCAGGCAAGATGTCTGGCTCTCACAGACATGTAACAACTTGTCTGGACACCAGAAATAAAATTGCAGACCTGCACCATGCTGGAAAGACTGAATCTGCAATAGGCAAGCAGCCTGGTGTAAAGAAATCAACTGCAAAACATCCCAGAACCACACAGGGGAACCTAGTGAATGGCCTGCAGACAGTTACAAAGGCTACTATCAGTCACACTACGCTGCCAGAGACTCAAATCCTGCAGTGCCAGACATGTCCCCTGCTTAAACCAGTACATGTCCAGGCCAGGTCTGAAGTTTGCTAAAGAGCATTTGGATGATCCAGAAGAGGACTGTCATATGGTCAGATGAAAACAAAATATAACTTTTTGGTAAAAACTCTACTTGTCGTGTTTGGAGAAGAAAGAATGCTGAGCTGCATCCAAAGAACACCATGCGTACTGTGAAGCATGGGGGTGAAAACATCATGCTTTTGGGCTGTTTTTCTGCAAAGGTACGAGAACAACTGATCCATGTTAGGGAAAGAAAAAATGGGGCCATGTATCGTCAGATTTTGAGTGAAAACCTTTTACATCAGCATTGAAGGGCATTGAAGATGAAACTCAGTCTTTTAGCATGACAATGATCCCAAACACACCACCCAGGTAACAAAAGTGGCTTGGTAAGAAGCATTTAAAAGGTTTTGAAATGGCCTAGCTAGTCTCTATTATTAACCCCATAGAAAATCTTTGAAGGGAGTTGAAAATCTGGTGCCCAGCGACAGCACCAAAACATCACTGCTCTAGAGGAGATCTACATAGAGAAATGGGCTAAAATAACAGCAACAGTGTGTGAAAACCTTGTGAAGACTTTGTCATTGCCAACAAAGGGTATATACCAAAATATTGAGATGAATTTTTGTTAGTAACCAAATACTTTTCATTATTTGCAAATAAATTTCTTTAAAAATTAGAATGTGATTTTCTGGATTTTCTTATTCTCATTTTGTCTCGAATAGTTTAGGTATACCCATGATTTCGAATAGTTTAGGTATACCTATGAAAAATTACAGGCCTCTCATCTTTTCAAGTGGAAGAACTTGCACAATTGGTGGCTGACTAAATACTTTTTGCCCCACTGTACAAACTATTTTCTAGCTGTACAACTGTAGAGATGTTAAAATATCAATGACTACAAAGAAAGCTCACACTGGAAGAAAGCAGAGTATCATTTAAGAAACGGGTGGAAGTTTTTGTGTAGGACTGTGTTACTGGAACTATACAAAGCTGAAGTCATCAGATAGAAAGGTAACTTTAGGTTCAGTTAAGGTGATTGTTAAGTTGAGCTTACAGTAGCTATGAGTTCAAGGCAAAGACATGTGAACACCTGTCCACCGAATGGCGCAGCTTCACAACCAATGTTGACGCATTTTACTTCAAAAATATTTTTATAGTTATACCTAAACGTACTAAACAAAACGTGAATAGGCACTACTATGATTAAAAGCCAGAAAACCATTTTGGTGCACACAAACAAAATGTCAATTAACCTGTATGAATGATTTTTTTCATCTCTTTGAAAAAAAGCTTTTTAAAAGATCAAGAAACTACAACCGACTGGAGTCTGCTACAGAAGAATTTTGTATTGGTGAATAAACTGCAGCCAGAGTTGTGTGTGTACCTGGGAAGCATCCTCTCAGGAAACCTGTGCGTTTGTAGCTGTGCAGCAAGTCCAGGTTTTTTAAGCTGCTCAAACAGGCCAATCAAATTGTGAGAATACAGCTGGAAGGTTTTTCCTAAAGCAGAATGATTTGCACAGATTAAACACCAATAAGATGACAATTCAGAAAGACAACAACCAAATAACTCTTGTGTCACTGCACTTCTCTGACATCAGCAACAATGATAGCAAGATATCATTTATAACAGATATCAACAATGATAGCAAGATATCATTTATAACAGATATCAACAATAATAGCAAGATAAGCACAGTGATGCATGTCTGCAACATGGCATAAAAAGAAAACAAAAAGCGGGAAAAAAGTAATCAGATAGGCATGAATATATGCACTATGAGGGAAATGACAGTACTCTTGGTATGTGCGAGGGTGTTCGAGTGCATTTACCTTCTGATTATGAGGATTTAGACGTGAAAGCAGTCAGCAGGGAGTGAAATCAGCCAGAAGAAACAGTGGAAAGAGAAAGAAGGTAATCATGTAGCTACTATACACTGACAATGAGTATGACAAAAGCAAAAGCATGTATATTATACAGTTACATGATGAACTGGAGAAGACAGACAGAAAGAAGATGGAGAGACCCGTTTAAACATATTTTAGTTTTGAATTAAGACATTTTGTTATTTTGCTTCTTATATCTGCAAAGATAGCTCCTTAAAAGATTAAGAAACTACACAAAAGATTTTTGTGTAGGTCGATAAACAGCAGCTTTGCTAAACTGCAGTTTTAGCACAGGCAGTTTTAGCACCTGAATAATACATTTTGTTACAGACATTGCTGGTAGGTTAGTAGACACATTCTTTACCCGAGTGTATTTGCAAAACTTGCCTGATAACGACATGAGGTTATTATTTATGACGTACAGCCAGGTGCATTTCCGTGGAAATAACTGAAACACAATCACCATGTTTATATTGTGCAACAAAGTATAAAACATTGTCTACAATGAAAGATGATCAAGAGAAAACTCAGAGGTGAGCAAGTACCTGCTCCATGGTGGCCTCGTGTAACTCGTTCAGGTTCAGCGTGTAAATGCCATCCTCGGTCCCAAAGATCAAGTACTGATCTACAACACAACAGCCATTACAGCTATAAAATAACCTAATGTACCTTCACACACAAACCAACAGCACGTCTCTTAGATACCTTTGGTATCTGGGTGAATCCATGAAGTGGCACAGTTTATTTTTAGAGGACATCCATCAAACACTTTAGAAAAACAAGCTCCCATCTAGGTGGGGACACAGAGACCAAAAGCAGATAAATTACAGGTAAAAAAAATGTATCTAACAGTGATTAACCGTCTGACCTTTAATTTTAATCAAAAGAATTAAAAATTAACACACAAATATTTTTATTGAACGCTTGCACACTAATTTACAAAATTAACCTTAGTTGGCATAATTTCAATTCAAAATGGATCGATCTTTATTTAATATGGCACTACAACAACGATACAACAGCAAGTTTTTTAATGTATGCTTTCAGGAAACAGGAAGTGAGCACTCACCAGAACTTTAGGGGTAGGAGGAAGGCCATTAATTGCTGGCTTCTGAAAAGCATATATATTTTTTTTTATTATATTGGTTTTACCATCATAAATATAGATATGCTATTTTATGCATTGTTCTATAGCAACTGTTTCCCAATAATTACTATCAACATAGTAATTATTGTCCTTACATTTTATCTTAAGTGCATTTGGAATTCTGCAAATCGATGTGATGTATGCAACTTTATTAGAAATTTTGTCCTTGAATTCTATGCATTAACTGGCTCTACAACGCACAACCTAGTTCACAACTACACAGCTGGAATTTAACTAGGGTCCTGCACAAGTAACTGACACTTATAATCAAAGATCTCACTACACGGTCAATGGTGGATTATTACATCATTTGTTTATAAATTAGCCTTTCCACTTTTCATAGTGTATTGGACAACAGTTTACTTTGTCAGCATTTCTCTTCTGGCAACTTTTTGTTTGACCTAACATCACTTAATCTTAAATCAGCATGATGAAATGACAGGATGCTTTATTAGCGAGCTCTTGTAAACATGAAATCTTTAAACTTTCACTTAATATCGCATGCCTTTTCTTTTCTAACCACTTACAGGGAATTCTTTTTTCTCTTTCCTTTGTGATCGTCCAGGTGGTGATTTAGGATTGTCTCCATTTAGTGTGCTTTCAGAATCCTCACCTACTGAAGAAAAAATGGAAGAAAAAGAATTAATGGAGCTAAAGTATAGGTAAGGGAATGCAGAAATAGAGCAGAAACTATAAAGTTAAGCAAAGAGGAAAACCTCCTTGCTTGGCAAAAAGGTACAATACAGGTGCTAGATGAACAGTTGTGAATAATTTATGTAAATGGACAACTTTAAGGAAGAGCTTAGTACTTAGTGATATAAAAGAAACCATGTATAACTACAGGTACCCTGTTCTGCAGTGCGTGATAGCAGTCCAGGGCTGCTCACACTATAAGAGAGGTCATACTGCATTTGTTCCACTCTGTTGCCTCTCTCCGGTGTGCTCTGTCTACGTGGCCCAGGGACATTCTCTGAGCCTGGAAACCGCTTAATTGTCGAGGAGCCATCATTCAAACCTACTTCATCAGATGAGCTAAAAGGATGTGGCTAGCGGAGGAAAAAAACTGCACAATTAATACTCAGAAATTTATGTAGAGCTCAATATTCAAAAGAAAAAAAAACTCACTTTAGGAGGAAGAGGTGGCGGCACACCATGTTTTAGAGTGGATCTGGAAAGGAAATGTGTTCATATGAGAGAGAGTGAGAGAGAGAGAGAGAAAAGAAGAAATTTAGTTTTAAGTGTTAATGCTATGTTAATGAGGGTCATGCTGTTGAAATGTGTGAGAACTTTATGCCATACATTAGGCAATTTTTATTCTCACACAATGTGCACGAAAGATTACTTGACTACTCTTTTTCTAATGTGTGTTACAGTTAACCTAAAATTACATTCAGCCTATATGTAACTTACATCTCTACGTCCTCAAAAGCATCTTCTAGTGGAGTTACATGACCGCTAATATTAGAAAACAAACAGAAAGGAAAACTAAATTAACTAAGTAAAGAAGCAAAAACTTTTGTAATTTTTGTATTTTCAAATCTATGAACAAAATCAAATTATACAAAATTATGCACATTAGTAAACATGTGTAAAATGATATAAATTACACATAAAAACATTTTACTGAAATGTATAATTAAAATCTAATTGAAAATCACAAGCAGACTAAACCAAATGGGTGAATATAAAGAAAAATTTGGATTTTAAGTAAACACAAACATGCTGGCAGAAGTATAAAATACTGTAGACAGTCAGTGGTGATACAAGTAACAAAGCATATACAGTGAAATGCAGCCGAAGGAAGATGCCAAAACAAAGACTTTAAGCCTTCAATGAATCAGTACATATATAAACCAGCAGGGCAATTAACACCTATAGATACAAATACACACACTTGCTTTACCGTAAGAACAACTCATCCTCCACACTTTTCAGGAGGCTCCTTAAGTGGGAAGAACCAGAGGAGGAAAAAGGAACAGAAGAACAGACAGTCAAAGTAAAGGGAGTAAAAGCAAGCAGACAGACACACAAACTGGGCAGGTTAGCAAGTGCAAACATACAAATACAATTTAGTGATTTCCCAGAGAAAGGATTCAGAAAGGGATCGTGTTAATAAGTAGTGAGAGAGGGCCACCTGCCGGGAGGCTGTTTTGTTTATGGTCTCCGTCCCTGGTGTTTCTATAGTTACCTAGAGGAGATGCCACCCTCAGCAAATGGGCTCCACTGAGAAGAGAAATCATTCTCTCTGGTCACATCCTGCAAGACATCAAAAGCCCACTAATGCATTGTGCAACCTTTTAACTCAAAGCATTTACAGCAGAACTTTGGCATACACATTTAAATTGTTCTCTTTTTTTAAATATTTATAATGCGTTGCAAATTTTCCTTTAAGAAACAATAAAAATGCATATAGTCTGTTTTTACAACCTAAAAACATATTTCTGCATATAAACAATACAAAAACATAGAACTCTTGCCCAGGAAACAAACATGGAACCTTCTTGCCACACTGTGTAAGCAGAGGCCGAGTAAAAGTCAGTGTTTGTTTACTTACCATTTCAGAACTAGCTTCTGTTTCCTTCTTAAGAGGAGGCTCGAATCGCAGCTTATTAACTACAATATGGTAAAAAAAAATGTTGCATGAGTTTACATCGACTCCCCTTATTTATTTATTGTAAATGTTTACTAAATACTGATCAGTAGTTCCTCTGACAACCTGTACAAGTGGTAAGATATGTTGCTAGTTAGGTTCTTCGGGGATGCTAACATTCACTGTTCTGCAGTGACTAAAGTCACTAAAGACTAAAGTGTGTCAAAAACTTTATTCATAACCATTTAGGGCTGATGACTTGCTAAGCACAATCACAGACAGTAGAGAAGATACAAATATGAAACTGGTCCGTTTGCATTGTCGAGACACTGCCTGGTTGCATTCAACTTTAATAGCAATGTTTGCAGCATACAGCTGTACAAAACAATTACATTGATTCTAAATAAGGATTAAATACTTTCACTTTGTCACTTTTACCAATGTAAATCTATCTATAACTTAAAAGAAAATTCTAGATAATTTGTGTTGTCATTCTGCCTCTTACGGTTAGAATAAACACTCCATAGCCATAAAATGAATAAATATACACATCCTTTTATACATACGCACACATTGTGTATGAAAGGATGTGAGACAGAAACTTTGTGACAATAAAGCAGAAGACGGTTTAACAAGTTCCACAGATCGTTTATAAATTTACTATATTCACTAGAATAGATTATTGCAAATGTTTCTGCCTTTGAATCCTTAAATGTTTTTGTTTCACACCGCCTTACAGTTATAATATATAACGGAAGTGCTACCAAATATTAAATGTACATTATTGCGTTTAATCATTTACTATAAGACTGAAATGGCAGCTTAGTTAAACGGAAGAGAAACAACAACTGGGCTTTTTGAAATGGACGTTATTAATTCTTTTACAGACATGACCATTTTAAAACTGAATTGAAAGTTACAAGTACTGTGCAGATGATTTCAGTGGATGTAGACTAGTCCTAAAAACAATTGTGGTTGTTTAACCCCAAAAACAGCAACCATGTGTTTTATCTTGGAAACACTAAGGAAGTCTACATGGGCATGTAATTGCAGGGTCCTTACAGTCAATCTCAGAGCGAGTTTTTCCAGCTCGAGCATCCTTGTTCTGGGCTGAACGAATGGTGTGTGGAGGATGTGGTGGCTAGAGAAGGAGAGAGAGAGAGAGAGAGACTGAAGTTAAAACTACAGTACTGCACTGTTGATTACAGACAGTGTTCCACTGTGTGAGAAAAGCAAAGTTTGTGTACATTTTAGACTAATCATGCAGGCAAAATAAATAAACATCACTGATAGTCACCAGACAAACAATTGCAGTTACAGGACACCAACATAGAACACTTGCTAATTTTTATATCACTTGTGTGTAGTTTACCTCCAGATCATCTTCGTCTTTCTCGATATACACAGGCGGGTTGTCAGGATTATTCATCTTATCCAGCAGCTCAACTGCAAGTCTACGGCTCAAACCTGCCTGAGCCACAAACATGTGCTACATACAAACAAGAAATATTAAACCACACGTAAAAACCAAGTGATACAGGGAGATACACAAAGTAATCATAACTATAACTGACTGTGAAAGGGAAAGCCAATAAAAGTGTAGGCTAATACCATGAGCAGTTTTTCAGCTGTAGGCCTCTTCTTTGGGTTTTTGGTCAGAGAAACTTTAACAAAATTGTGAAAGGCTGTAGACCTAAACACAAAGAACGGTTAAAGAAAGACAATTTACAAAGGTGTGGAACGAAACAGAAATGTAACACTGTAAAACAAACACTGATCTGAACAAAAATAGATGCACACTAAATAACAGAGACTCACCATTTCATCTTGTCCTTTAACTTGGGAGGCTGAAAGCTGCTTTTGGACATTAGGAATAAAGCCCTATTCATAAATACAAAAAAAAAAAAATTGTATGCACATTTATACACACACACCATATGGTATTATAATTTTTTTACATACCGTGAATTGTGCATTATGCATGTCTTAAAACAAGGTTCTTGGTAAGAAACGTGTCAGGAAATAGATGCTATGTCAACATTTAGTTTATAACATTAACCACAGAGATAAACTACTAACTTTATATTTATGTAATTGTATATTATTAGAAGAATAAGGTATAAAATCATAAAAGAAAAGTGTAAACGATGCATGAAGTCAAAGAATAATTATCTTGATCTGATCAAGAAGGAAACAAAGTGACTCATAGTATGACTGGCATCCAACATTGTGAGCATCTGCGTCACGCGTTATCTTACAGTTTGAAGTTGTGAGAAAATAACTATTTTAAATATTATATTTTTGAAGCAACCGTTTTAAATATCATTTATTTTAATAAATTTTAAAAGCAACACAATAAGTGGTGTGTGTGTGTGTGAGCATGTCATGTACCTCATTGGGTGCAGGTCGAACATAGGGGGCTGCAATTCAGCGAGTTCTATTGATGTAATTCCCACAGCCCAAATATCACATAACTGATTATACCCTCCATTCTTCTCTACAGCAGCCACTTCTGGAGCCATCCTGTAAGCACATCCACACAATCTTTATTGAAAACTCTTACATGGCCCTCTTTAACGACCATTATATAAACCATGCAAATTAAAGCATTAATTTGGCTCACCAGTAGGGGGTGCCGATAAAGGATTTTCTCTTGGCAATGGTGGCTGTTATTTTGGCTGCCACACCAAAGTCCGCTTAAAGAATTTACAAAAAATACTCAAAAAGTTAATTAATAACTTGTAATATTTCTTAAGCTAAACTGAATATTCAAAAAAACTGTGTAACAACAATTTCAACAGAAACAAATGGCTCACCTAGTTTGACATCCCCATTGTCAGTAAGCAAAATATTTGCCCCCTGGTAAGACAAGTTGATAACACTAACAATGCTTTCAAATTTGATAGTAATATTAAAACAAAAATAACTCAAACTACAATATAATTTTGATATTGATAGCACTTTTGAGTACTATCTTTTTTACGAAAAAGAGAAAGCAGAAAGAAGTTACAGCTTAAAAACACAAAATAGGAAATACAATGAGCAAGAGAGGTACCTTGATATCTCTGTGCATTTTTGCCTTTGCATGAAGATAACTCAGACCCTGAAGGAAATAGGGAAGACAATTAATAACAGAAGCCTCATTCATAATCTGTAAAATCCTGAACAGGCTAAATGCAATATAACAATTCTGGATAGTATTTTCTACCAAGTATCTAACATTTTTATACACATATAAACACCATATAGACACCCACTTAGAGAGCATTGACTATTTTGCTGTCTAGGACAGGGCTGTGCTTTTCTTATGACATACTTTCATTTAAAATATCTTATTCTCTAAAAATATTTTTCTTTTTCTATTAAAAAGAAAGTGAAGTGAAGTGGCTTTTTTCAAAATTATACACACACACACACACAAACACATCAAAAAAAGAAATTTAGTTGGTGGCTAATTGACCTATTCCAAATCAAGAATGATTTATTAAAGCTTACATTTGTATATCTGCATTAATCTATTAATTGTTGAATTTTCGATAGTCCTATAGCCTCACTGGCTGCAAGACCTTACCTGTAGTGTCTCTCTGACCACATAAGCAATCTGAAGTTCAGCCAAAGGGCCTGTAACTGTGTACACACACACACACACACACACACACACACACACACA
>JAOTQW010000032.1:11175546-11191011 GCA_026260075.1 Sisor rabdophorus | reverse complement strand
GGGGGAAAAGACAGGGCAGAACAGTAAGTATTGTCGCGATCACATGATGTGTAATGATACGTATGAAGTGTAATATGTATGACTGTAATAATAGTGTCCTCTCCCGACTGAGGTTGAACTCTGCCCCCTGGTGGCTGGATGTTGAAAGTCTTCCTCTCAGATGAGAATGAGACGTAGGGAGCATCATTCCTGTTTCCTGCCTTCATGATTGTTGATGAAGAGCGAGCAGTGAAGCTCAGGGGGCTGGAAAAGGACACTCCAGGCGCCATGGTCCGGGATAAAAAGGATAGAGACAGCTGGGGTGAGTGGTTCCAAATAAATTTCTAAATCCCACCTGCGTGTATTTCTTTCCTGCAAAGACCCCACGCTATTAATGGACGAGCAGAAATGCTGTAGAAATAAATAACACGAGCGACCAATTAACCAACGCGCAAAAAGCACAGCGGTGTCTTCGTGAACTTAAATATGAGAATATTGTGATTATATTATTTTTCGAATGGTGTGGTGTGTATCTACAGGAGCCACAGCCCAGGTCCATCCTGGCACAGCCCAGTGACACAGTTGTTTATTCACAGCCTGTCAGTGCAGAATAATAGATGCCGTGCCTTGGCCTTTTATTTAATCCCCAGAGGTTTTGGGTTGGTTTACATTAAAATGATCGCCAGGTCTCTCACATGAGACGAATTGCGTTTCTCTACGGATTATTATCGCGCTTTGCGCAGTGGGAGAGCGCGCGTCTTATTCCTTTGAATTGCTAACCTGTTCACTATTGCGGGATTATTTGTGGATGATTTTGGTATGCGGTGTTTTGCACATTTACAGGCATGCGTGAAGATGTTCAGGGGCAAAGTAAATGATAAGGAAAAACAGTGACCCATATACACAGCGAGAGTGTGACGTATAGAGGTGCTGTGCGCGTGTGTGTGTGTGTGTGTGTGTGTGTGTGTCGTTTGGGCATGTTTTTCTATCCCGGCTTTGACCGTTAAGTCTGCATGCTCAGATGTTGTACTGCTGATCAGATGATCATTGGTTCATGATGTACCCCTGTCTCTCGCCCTATGTGCGCTGGGATAGGCAGACCCCGTGACCCCTTTGGTATTAAGTGGGTGTTAAATTTAAATGAATGAAAATAACACATAAAAGACCCCTTAGGTATTAAGTGGGTGTACAAGATAAATGAATGAAAATAACACCTAAAACACTACAGTTTGGGTTAGACTTTATGGTTAGATGGCAACCCATAGCATTAATGCAACGATCTGCATTATTCTGGTGGAAATAATTATGTACGCAATTATGCAATTATGTTGTAAAATAAATAATTTCCATATCTTATTACATAACAGTATCACAGCCATGTCTATTATTTAATTATTCATTATTTTCTATACCCGCTTAGTCCCTAACTCTGGTCATGGAGGTCTGCTGGAGCCTATCTCAGCGCACATAGGGCTAGAGGCAGGGGTACACCCTGGACAGGTCACCAGTCTATCGCAGGGGTTTACATAGATAGACAACCACACACCCTCTCATTCACTTCTATGGGCAGTTTAGAGTTACCAATCAACCTAATGTATATGTTTTTGAACTATGGGAGGAAACCATAGTACCTGGAGTAAACCCGCGCAAGCTCTCCGATTGGGAATCGCCCCCGGGACCTTCTTGCAGTCTTAAGTCAGAGGATGCTCATAATAATCTGTTTCAGATTATTCGACTCCCACAGTCAAAAAAATGTACATTAGGTTGATTGGTGACTTTAAATTGCCCTTAGAAGTAAGTGTGAGTGGTTGTGTGTGTGTGTGTGGCCCTGAGATGGACTGGCGACCTTTCCAGGGTGTACCCTTGCCTCTCGCTCTATGTGCACTGGCTCCAGCAGAACCCTGTTACCCTGAGCTTGGGAATAAGCGTGTGTAGATGAATGAATTAATAAATTTTATAACATTTTTAAATATGAATATGTGAATAATTAAGGGCAGACCGGTGGTGTAGTGGTTAGCACGGTCCCTTCACAGCAAGAAGGTCCCGTATTCGATTCCCAGGCAAGAGGCAAGAGGTCTTTTTGTGCAGAGTTGCATAATAGATGAATAGATGAATGAATGAAATCCAGGAAGAATGTCATATTTACTACTAAAATGGATAAAAACACATAAATAAACTGCTAAAAAACACTTTCTTTAGCTACACAGATTTGAAAAACTGGTTAAATTTCTATACCAAAGGAAAAGGAAACAGAATTAAAAAATCTGCCAATTTGTATCATTGAGATTTTATAATTATTTCAAGTCTAAAAACACACCTGAAAACACACATTTCTCTCTCTATAGGAAATTTGTCTTGTCTATTTTTTAACATATGTATTTAGGCTATAACGTCACCTACCCTAAAATGTCACACCCATGAATCCGACTTCTCATATCACTCTCAGTAACATATTTTCGTTAATACATACTAAAATTATTAATTCCATTATCCTGTTCTCTTTATTCAACTCGCTTTCAGTCCTATTTGTCAACTAGGTGACTAAGACACTTCTCAGAATGTGTAACAAGTACATAACTCTTGCATATGTACCCTCTACATTTTGCTGGAAAGGTTACATGATCACTTGCAGGCTCTCTAGAAAATCAATATACATTTGTGTGTTCTTTCTAGATGTAAAACTGGAACTACTTTTTTGTATTTGGCAATATATTACATGAAGATGTTCAATACATAAAATATTTCTATTATATAAAAAAAGTTCTATTCTATTTCTAGTAATAATAAATGCAAACAATTTTCTCATATTGACAATTTTAGCTGTTTTGTCTAAAAACTAAACCTCAAGTGTGTTTGTATGTGAACGACAGGGTCTTTTGTGGACAAGCATGTCTTTGAGTGGAGTTCTGAGGACGAGGAGTCTGATGGTAAGGCTCGGCCAGTGCAGGTCCTGGTGGTGAAAGATGATCACACGTTCGAGCTAGATGAGGCGGCGTTAAATCGTATCCTTTTGGCGAAAGACATCAGAGACAGAGAGATAGTTGCCATATCTGTTGCTGGAGCTTTCCGGAAGGGAAAGTCCTTCCTTATGGACTTCATGCTACGCTACATGTACAACCAGGTACAAATCACCTGTATGTTGAAGTAGAGGTGGGTTTAGAAATCACAGCATCAAGGGAAAGAATCAAATGAGATCTCAGAGAGAGTGAGTCATATAATAAGAGGAAAGGAAAGATGAGAAATAGAGAGAGGATCTGGGGGTTTATGCGATGCTTACTTCCAGTAATATTAGATATGAGATATCAGATTTCTGCCATTAGTTATTTACCCATGAGCTCAACATTCCATTATTACTCTAAAGTAACACACTGTAAAGCATGTGCACTGCGGACGTTATATGGATCATCTCATTTTCTAAAATAACTATGTGTGTGTATGAGAGGCCTGTGAAAACATGTAGCATGTGTGTGTGTGTGTGATATCTCAGGCGAGTGAGGACTGGTTAGGAGATCCTGATGAGCCTTTGACAGGATTCTCATGGAGAGGAGGCTCTGAAAGAGAGACCACTGGCATCCAAGTCTGGAGTGAGGTCTTTCTGGTAGATAAACCTGACGGAAATAAGGTAAGATAGAAAAAATATTTTTAAACACTTCAATATACCACACAGGACATTTTATAGTGTGGTTTCCATTAACCAGTGTAAATGTAGAAATTATTTGGTATGGGTATAAATATAAAACCAAACCATCTCATTGATCATTTTAATAATACACAGCTAGAGAGATAATGGTCCAGTTCGAATAAGTCCATGGTCAAATAAGGCTGTTCTCGTTAGGGGTATCCACAGCCAATCACTTGCCTCCACCAAGCCGTCCTGCTGATGTGCTCGTTCCTAATCTTGTCCAACTTCGTCACTCCTACCTCAATCTTAACATCCTATAATACAATATGATAAAAATGAAACAATAACAAACACTACAGATTTTTTGGTCCTCATTTACCCACAGCTGTGTGCCAACATTTACAACTTAAACAAACTACACACTTTCTTTTAAATGTTATATGACAAAAAGCTGACTTTAGGAAACTCCTTTCAAAAATTTTGAACAAAGATATTTTTGCACATCAACATTTTTAACAATAGTATAAATAATTGTTAGCGATTGCAAAACCAAAAAAAGATTATTTTACGATAACGTGGATCAGATTGTATTATACGTATGAGCAAGGTGTAAACAGCTTTGTGAAATATGTGATTTCTACAATGTATAAATAAAAACAGTCATGTATTTCTTTTCCTGGCCTGTAGGTTGCAGTGCTGCTCATGGACACTCAGGGTACATTTGACAGCCAGTCCACACTAAGAGATTCTGCTACTGTATTTGCCCTCAGTACCATGATCAGCTCCATGCAGGTAAGGAATTTGAGTAAACAAATTCCATTTCTACCCCTTAGCCCCTTGTACCCTTATGTTTCATGCGTTTGTTATGGGGTAGGGGTGTCCAGCTCTTTTGTGTAGGGGGAGGGTCTGATACCTTTTTACAGAAATATTTTTAGACCATACAAAATTCACACAACATAATTTTATGCCATATTATGCTATTAAAAAAAAGCTTTTTACCGCTCCTATAATGACTTGTTCTAGTGAAGTAGTGGTGTCCTTAGGAGGATATTTGTATCCCTTCCTCTTTTTTAATCTCTTTTTAAAGCCAAGGGTAGAGGTATAACTATAAAATTGAATTGGGATTGGGCCTAAAACAGACCTCCTCGTGTGTAACACACTCACATTTACTGAATAAAATATGAACTAATTTTGGCCCCTTAATTTTGCAGGTTTATAACATATCACAGAATGTTCAGGAGGACGACTTGCAGCACCTGCAGGTAAGGAGACTTGTCCTGCATTCGGGGACACACACACAGACTGTAGATGTAGAGCAGTATCCAAATTTAGCAGCCGTAGTGTCTGTGCCTAACGTTTGCCTGTTTGACTTCTCTTGCCAAGTCAAATACAAGTCAAATGATACACAAACTTTATACATTCATTCATTCATCTTTTATACCCGCTTATTTCTGAACTTTTTTGGGGTCATGGGGGTCTGCTGGAGCCTATCCCAGCGCATATTGGGCGAAGGGCAGGTCGGCAGTCAATCGCTGGGCCACACACACACACACACACAAACACACACATTCACTCCTATAGGCAATTTGGAGTCACCAATCAACCTAATGCGCATGTTTTTAAACTGTGGGAGGAAACTGGTGTACCCAGAGGAAACCCACACAAGCGCGGGGAGAACATGCAAACTCCACACAGAAATTTGTTTATATATATCGTTGTGGAATAATAACATTTTTTTAACCTTAAAGTTATCTGTCAAAAATTCAAATTTACCCCATAAAAATCACTATAGCAGGCAACAGTGGATGTTCTGCTTGAAATGTTGTCTGTGTCGGTTTGTGTCTTTTTGTGTAGCTCTTTACAGAATATGGTCGGCTGGCCATGGAGGAAACGTTTCTTAAACCATTCCAGGTATTTATGTATTTCAGCAAACACTGACTATTTCAGCTACTGTTGTGTTGTTCGGAAAAAAAAACAAAAGAGCAAACAATTGGAGAAGCTAAATCTTTTATGTTTTTTCCAGTCTTTGATTTTCCTGGTGAGAGATTGGAGCTTTCCATACGAATTTCCCTATGGACAGGAGGGAGGAATGAAGTTTTTGGAGAAAAGACTAAAGGTCAGACATCATCTTAATGTTATTTAAAGTGTGCATGTGTAACAGAGAGAGAGAGAGTGTGTGGGTGGCTCAATCTGATCAGACAGTGGGTGGCCTCTGACTTTGCAAGAAAATAGAATCACATGTAAAACAGCGCATCTTCCCTTATGCCTGTCTGTAAGTTTCAGCAAAACATTTTTAACTCACTCATGACATAACAATAGAAATAAAAACTTGTTCTAATTTTACAATTTTGTTTTATTCCATATACATTTAATTGTAGCATTTGAGCAATTGGGGGTTAAGGGTCTTGCTCAGGGACTAGCAATAAAACCCAGGTCTTTAAGTGGGTAGTCCAACACCTTAACCACTGTGCTACTACTTTTTTCTATATAGTTTGTTTACATCTTAAAATTTGCAAAATTTTTGCCTAAAAACCTAACATGAAGCATGTGCAAGTTTTTTGATTGTCATCAGAAAACATGATTAGCACTGAAATTTGGGGTTAACATGGGAAGAAACAGTCCTAGAGCAGGGTTTCATAGGCTAGGGTGAAAAACAATGCCATCCTTAATTTTACATGTGAATCTTTTTGCTACCCATTGTTAAAATAGATACATTGTAATAGTGTTAATATCTAGCACTGATTTGATGGTTTGTCATACATGTTTTGCACTTTACAGGTCTAGTTTACTTTGACCTATGCAATCCTTGAACCTCACTCTCTGAAAGAGATAAGACTGACTGTATGAACATTTTGAATTGTGAAGGTATATAATAGAGAGCAATTATAATAGAATAGAATCCTCCCTCATAGCCTTGTATATTTGTGTAGATTTCAGAAAACCAGCATGAAGAGCTGCAGAACGTAAGGAAACACATTCACTCTTGCTTTACCAACATTTCCAGTTTTCTCATGCCACATCCCGGACTCAAGGTCGCAACCAACCCCCACTTTGATGGCAGACTCAAGGGTAAATGCTTTTCACATATGGTCACATACACACAGGCACATTAGTATTAAAAGCTCAAACTGCTGAATGTGTAAGTAAATCTGCCAATGAGCGTGTGTGTGTATGTGTGTATAGCCCTGCAATTAACAAGAAACCCATCCAGGGTTCTACATATCTTTTATTTCAATGCACCTCAATTTCTTTTGTAAAGTTGTATGTATTTCCACAGACTAAACCAAACTGAAAAATCCACCATTTTAACAGATTTCCCCATTTATACAAAGTTCACATAAAGCTGAACCTATCAAACTTCGACAGTTTATGCAAATGTTATTTGAAAATGTGACTTGCGTTGTAGAAATCGATTCAGAGTTTATCCATAACCTGAAGGTTCTGGTCCCATGGATACTAAGCCCTAAAAATTTAGATGTAAAAGAAATCAACGGCAGTAAGATTACCTGCAGAGGCCTGCTGGAGTACTTCAAGGTGAGCACACAATAACACAACACCTTAATTGCGTTAACAAATCATTTTGGAGATAAAGCAATTTTTTCCCTGAACAGTCATAGGGATGGGCGCTAGAAATCTATCTCTAATTAAGTTTTTTCAGATTAATTTGCTTACCCTTACCGTTTTAGGCATACATAAAGATTTATCAAGGGGAGGAGCTGCCTCATCCGAAATCCATGCTACAGGTACTGTGCATAATAGTTTATTTTCTCAGCATCATCCAAACACAGCATAATTCAACACAATATAGAAACACATTTTCTATTTTAATTTATGGAAGTGCATTACTGTACCAGTCTGCACACTGCTGGTGGGTGTTAAAGAAATCTTAGAAACAGTTGCATGCAATACATCAAGGCTATTATTACAGTAGTAAGGTAAAAATTGTACTAGTGGGTGATCTCCCACAGGCTGTGTATTTAATAAAGTTTATTTTTAATAAAGTGTCCAACTGCCCATGGAATTGCTAATAGCCTCTTCACACTCCTTTTAATGCTTTAACTTTTTTCATAACTTTGTGTTTTAGTGTGAACATTGTTTTAAAGTTTTAGTTTAACTTTAAAAGGTTTACCACTACATTGAAAGGCACCTTGTATACTATTTGGAAAAAGGCAAGATCATTTCAAAAACTGTCTACAAAAGGATGCTTTTCAAAGCTATGACCAAAATATTTAGATTTCTTTGTATATAAATTTTAAGAAATCTATATACATTTCTAAAGTAACTTCCCTTAAATTCTATTCCATGTTCCCAGGATGAAGTTCCTATATTTGTATTCCCATATTTCCCATATTCCTCATATAATATACCTTATGAACAGTTAAATGTTTCAGCCCCCCACCCCCTTTGTGCAATAAAAATGTGTTGTTGTTGTCTCTGTGCACTGAAAGCCTGTGTCACCGAAACAAATTCCTTGTATGCGTAAGCTTACTTGGCAATAAAGCTGTTTCTGATTTTGATTTAATTTTGGAAAATTTATCAGATATTCTCTGCCCCTTTGAAACCCTAATCACCATTCAAATACAGTATTAAGTTGCTATAGAGACGAAGTGCGTCAATATAAACCGTACAGTACAGTTAACTCTTTTGTCAGAGACACTGGTACAAAAAATTTATTTAACACCCAAGACTGTGTTCAAACATCCACGCTTAATGAGTGGCAAGTACATTGCTTGTAGGGTTAGCAAAGAATATATTAAAGCTTTTTACGTGTACTCGTTTGTTATTTCTTTTAATAGTGCATTCAAAATGAGTAGTGTCACTGAATAATGCTGAGGTGAATTACAGTGTTGCAGTTTGGATGATGTCTATTATCACAGCATTATGATGTTCTACACATTTAAGCACAAGAAATTTACCTACACAAGCCGTACAGATGAACACCTGCAACCTTTGTTATCGAGTCGAATGACTAGTATATAACTGTGTATATTGTTTGTGCAGGCCACTGCAGAGGCAAATAACCTGGCGGCTGTAGCTGCAGCTAAAGACCTATATAACCGAAAAATGGAGGAGGTGAGAGATACTACTGCTTATTATGTTGTGTCAGAGCCAAGAAGGGTAAAGTATTTCAGATAAATAATGAACTGGGTTGCCAAAAATAACTAACATGAAAATGCTAGTAGATCTGTACTGTCCATTATGTTTGGGTGAAAAACCTTGCTGTGGCATATGTTCCAGAATCACTGGATCAATTATGAGCATGATTATCTGTCTTTATCCTCCTTGTGTCCTAAAGGTTACCTACCCCAAAACATCTCATTAGTGGACTGTCATTTAATTTTCAGGTGTATTTCTAGATTTATGTCCCTGGCACAGAAGTCAGATCCACTGCAACCTCATTAAAGATACAGCTGTTACTGTTGCATTAGCACACTTACTTGTAACATAAATATAATTTTAAACTTGTTCCTTTTTTTCTCCAACAGGTGAGTGGAGGTGACAGGCCATTTCTAGCCCCGAGTGTGCTGCAGACTCGACATGCAGCTATTCGTGATGAAGCTCTGGCTGTGTTCCGTGGTGTAAAGAAGATGGGGGGCGAAGAGTTTAGTCGCCGCTACCTTCTACAGCTAGAGGCAGAGATCGACGAGCTCTTTGTGCAGTACATCAAGCACAACGACTCCAAAAACATCTTCCATGCAGCACGGACGCCCGCCACGCTCTTTGTGGTCATCTTCATTATGTATGTGGCGGCGGGCATCACAGGCTTCATAGGCGTTGATGTTATTGCCAGTGTGTGCAACATGGTTCTGGGTTTTGCTCTCATCACCCTCTGCACCTGGGCCTATATCCGCTACTCTGGCGAGTACAGAGAGCTTGGTGCCCTGATAGACCAGATAGCTGGAGCACTGTGGGACCAGGTAAGGCACACATTACATTACCATGTCTGTTACACCCAAATAACATATTAAGCACTAACAAGGTGCACGAAAAAGCAAACATTTTTTTGGTATTGCCTCTGATGAGACCAGAATCCTGTTTCTCGAAAGCCACCTGAATTCACTGGATCATTTTTTCCATTTACTACTACCTCTGGTAATAAGGTACCTTTGGTCAACACATCTGTAAATACCTTCATGTCCTTTTGGCCTTGGTGACTTGACTTGAAAAGTAAGTATTTACTTACTTTTGACATAAACAGTGTTTTAGAGGTGGCAGAGAGAGCGGGATGTTTTGCAGCGTAAGACATGCAGAAAAAAATACACAAACAAACTAAGAAAACTTTTCTTTTCTTTAACAACAAATGCACTAAAAATTCTGCTGTGATTTTTCTAATTTTTAATGTAACCAAATGTAACACAGGCTGACACCACACAAACAGCACAGACCAAAACTAAAATGTTTTAAGGGGACCCCAAAGGGTGATGAATCCGACTGGAACCGCCTTATTGTACAGGCCTGCCCGTGTACAGTGACTATTTTTCAGTGGGTTTATTAGTGTTTAATTTTTGTGTTTAGTTTGTTAATCTGATCATATAATACCTTTGGTCTTCAGAATATCATTAATGTAAATAATCTGGCAATTTATATGTTTATGTTAACAGCATTCGGCAGACGCCATTATCCAAAGCGACCTACATTTATCGCTTTTATACAACTAAACAATTGCCGGTCAGTTGCTCATCAGTGGTAGCTCGGTGGTGCTGGAATTGAACTCTGATCTTTCAATTAGCAGTCCAACACCTTAACCACTGCACTACCACTTCCCACACCTAACTGTCAAACAACTGTTTCCAGAAGTTTCCTAACTTTTTTGAAGTCCCTTTAAAAACACTGACTGGTTGTTTGGTGAGGATTTGAAGCATGTGTGTTATCAAACCGACAGTTTTCCTACTTTGTTGATCGTTTATTTTCTCAAATGCATCTCATTGGCCTATCAGCTACCGTAGTTTCAAGTCTAAAGCAGGAAATCATATTGTTAGACTTTTCATAAATTAAAGTTGCATGTAAGTACTACAGTTAAAAGCTGAGATGTCAGACACATTCAAAATGCATTGCATTTTATTCGTCACAAGAGGAAGTCACCATGTATGCAGAGTTAAAGAATAGCGTAAGAAAATGTAATTATGTCACCAGACTCGCTTTTAAACTAATAGGAAAATCAAACATGGTACTAAACTGTATACAATTTCCACTGAGGTAGATCATCTTACGTGTCTCTTCAAAACTCTAAATGTGTGTATATGCTGTTGCATACGTGCATTCATTTTCTTTCCTTTTTTTCCCTCTCTTACTCTTGCTGTAGGGAAGCACGAATGAGGTAAGGGACACAAAGTCCTGTTAACTATTCATTAAACACACATCCAAGATCAAGACACCCCACATCCATTAACCGGTTTCTTTCCTTTCTGTCTCAAAGGCGCTGTATAAGTTGTATAACGTGGCAGCCAATCATAGGCAGTTGTACAACCACGCCTTCCCCAGGCACCAGACTGAGCAACACCCTGAACAGGGCAAGAAGACAAACTGAGCACATATGTATACACATTACACCTGCCCACACACATGCCCAAATATACAGTACACCTCAACAGTACACTCCGATCATAGCACACTTAAGCTTTTGGATCATACAAATGACGTTATGGACAGAGAGATAGAGAAGTCAGGAGGAACAGGAAATTAGTTTATATTTTATTTCTTTTTTTAACAAGTTTTATTATTGCTGTATAGAAAATGAGGAAGTCTAGTCAATGATACATTTACATTACATTTACAGCATTTGGCAGACACTCTTATCCAGAGCGACTTACAACTGAGCAATTGGGGGTTAAGGATCTTGCTCAGGAACCCACAGTGGTGGCTTGGTGGTGCTGGGTACCGGTCTTTCTGGTATTAGTCCAACACCTTAACCACTAGGCCACCCCAACCCCTGATATGTTTTCATCTGAAGACGAGAATTAAACTTGTTAGCAAAACTGAAATATCAAATAAAACAGCTGTCAAAGTCAAAGAGAAAACCAAAAAAACACTACTTTCTGGTACCAAATATCAAAAAGAACATTGATTTACGTGTTCTAATATTTGACAAAGAATGATCGTCAATTCTTTTTTAACACTATATTGCCAAAAGTTTGAGATCACCTAAACATCACACACAAATGCGATTTTAAATATCTTATTCCAAATTTTTTCCTATTTTGTCATTTGATTAAGCTCCACTCTTCTAGTAAGACTTTCCACTCCAATTTGAAATTTGAGTATGAGATCTCTTTATTTATCTCCAACAGTATTAGTGAGAGCAAGAGGTAAGAAGGTCTGGGGTGCAGTCAGCCTTTTAGTTTACCCCAAACGTGTTTAGGGGTGTTAAGATCAGGACACTTGTGTCTTTTCACTCTAATAATAACACACCATGTTATAATGGCGCTCAGGGACTTTGTGCTCTGGGTCATTGTCATGTTGGAACAGTGTTAGAGTCTCTTAGTTCAAGTGAAAGAATAATGTAACGCTACAACATACAAAAACATGTTAGACAACTTTTTGCTTCCATATTAGTTTGGTGTGGAAAGAAACCACATATGGATTTGATGATTAGGTGATCACAAACCTTTGGCAATATAACCGTTTGGGACATCCATCCAGACACACTGGTCAAATTCCGGCATTCTTTAAATATGTGAAGCAAAATTACATGACTTTTTTGATGTGCATGTTAGAAATTATTTGATTTATGAATTTAATTAATTTTTCTTATTGGATAAAGTTTTTTTTGCCTTGAATATATGTTTGTTTGGCATTTATTCATTCTATTCAGTGATTTTTTTTATGTGATAGTCCATAAAAAACAGGAACTGGTTGAATGGAAACATGGCTATAGAAAAGCTAAAGGTAAAATAATTTCCAGTAAAGTAGACTGGAATTCCAACCTGGATTTGCCACCAACAAGCTGTTGGTATGGATTCTGGTGGAAACACAGTGATGCTAGTCCAGAGGCACTGACCTCTTGTCGGTGGAAGAGGACTTACATTAGTGCTGCTGCTCTATTTGAGCAGAAACACAAATCCTGCATGTGTATGGTCTCATGTAGCGTCTAGTGTTGTATTGTTTTATGTTGTCAAAAAGTATAAAAATGTAAACTTTGCCTATATTTCCAAGGAAATTTTAGACACCTAAAATACTGTCTTATGTTTTCTGGCTTTGAGATCAAAGGTGCAAAGAGAAAGACAGATTTTTTTTCTAACCATATTAAATAAATGTGCTTTCACTGTTTCAAAGCTAAGCTCACAACGTTGTATATGGGTTTTATAAACCATTCTTTGTGTATTGTTAAACATTTTTCCTAGCTCTAGTTTGTCTTCGAGTTTTTATTGTTAAAAGAGCTGTTTTACCATATTCAACCAGAACATTGGACATTTTTTAATTATTATTATTATACTAACATTGATATATTAGAGGTTTATTTAAAATGTGAAATGAAGAACAAACTTCCTTTTTAATTAAAAAAAAAACTATGGAAGATGGGTAAAATTGTCTTGGAAGCAGGCATGATTAGTCTGGAATTTCATTGGCAGCCGTAAGGGTTTGGCTTAACATTTTCTAAAGATTTTCCCCCAAGTATTCCCCAAGAATTTCTCTGCGCAATTCTTGTCAAGTATTGATTTTGAAGAAATGGTCTATTCAAATCGGTAGAGTATAGGTGATTAGTCACGAAGACTAATCTAACATTAAAGGAATTGAGTGTACTGTTGAATTTATTTGAGGGCAAGCAAGACTAATTAAATTGGGGTAGACTTTCTAAAGTCGTAGGCAGGATTGTCCAAAATCTTTCTTCAGAAGTGTTTGGCCAAAATGTAAGTGGGCAGTTCTACCAAAACCATCCAAATCAGTTTAACATGTTCCATTTCCTGAATCACTCTCCTTCATAGAAGCTTTCTCAATCTTTAAGCAGATTTTATTCTTCTGATCTTTAGAACAAATCTTCCCTTTGGCACCTTTAATCTACATATGTGGTAGGTGATTTTGTGTGATAGTAATGTTGGGTTGATGCTGAAGGTCTAAGGGCATTTCAGCATGGTTTATTCAAGCGTCATGCTAAATCAGTTTAAGCTCGTCGGTACACGTGCTGTTTCGGTACACGTGCTGTTTCTGCAGACGCCTACAGATCCACCTACGTTGATTTATTTATTATAAATAAACAATTTAATACACAACTGCTATTTCTGCTGTACATACACAATACACACTATACTATCACAATACTAGCATTAAAAAGCAGAGAAAAATCTGCCCTGATGGCTGTGATGCACTCTTTTGACTGGGTTAAACTCAATGTCTGTGCTATTTATACAGAACAAAAGATCACAAGTGTTTTCAGTGTGTGTGTGTGTGTGTGTTATTCTTTGCAAGCCATAAAATGCTGCATATTATTTTAAATTTAACATAGCTTACAGATGCAGTTTCTTTTAGTCTTTGCAGATTACACATCCATGTTTTATTTAAAGATATCTGACACGTACAAGTGACAAATCTGCAGGTGCAGGAACTCAGGTTGAAGCTAAGGGTTGTCAAGCCTTCTTTTTAAAAAAACAACAACAACAACATGACAGAGCATTGAACAAATATAGCATCTTATATTTCAGGGGTTTCAATTCTCTGTCTTGAAGGGCCAGTTTCTGCAGAGTTTAACTCCAACCCTAATCAAACATACCTAAACCAACTAATCAGGATCATAATAGGTAGATTTTAAACTTACAATTAGGTTTATAGTGTAGTAACTAACTTTGGTAACCACCTCCCCTATTTACACAACTAAATACTAGAGGTTTACTGGCTATGCTTAAGGCTTTAGCAGCAGCAAATTAACAGTGCTGAGATCTAAACATGCTATCCAGTCAGTAGTCCAAGAAACATTCTAAGCACTGAGATACAACAAGACATTTCTTCAATTTATTAAGTGCATAGCACTGCCATAACAAAAAATGATAACATGTTATTTAAAAGAACCCATCCATCTAATTCCTACAACAGCACACCCCCTGCCGATATCTCACACATTATATGGACATTTTATTTTTACTTTATTTGATTGTATAGCAGCAAAACTATTTACTCCTTATTTTACTCACAGAGTTTTACTTAAATATGTAAACTGGTATTTACTGAAACCACTGCTACCAGTTCATAGAAAACACTTGCTTGGCAACCATCCTTGCTTAATCTCATGCACACACAATCCTCTACACATACGGGAGTTCATGACAGAGTTATGAGGTTAGCTGGCAGTCAGCTACAACTAGCTATTTAAAAGTTGGGATCAAGACATGTGACGTATACGAAAATTGGTAACATGTGTAAAAACAAAGACACTTAGACTCTCACTTAAATATGCAGAATAATTAAAGACGGAAAGATATCGCTGCTCCACAGTATATGGAGGTATTTAGTTTATATGTTTATATATCATTTCATTACACAGAAAAAATAAACATACACAAAAGATAAAACAAACTTGCCCTGCATCACGTGCGATGCTGCTGCTGGCAAATTCTAGTCTTTAAATTAAGACATATTCCCTTTAAAAAAAAAGCTTTTACATTTAGAGCTGGTTCGGATTGTCGTCGTCAGGTAAAGTCTATAGCATAATTCAGATGCAGCACAGATTTTTTTCAGATGTGTTTAAAAAAAGAGATTTAACTGAGGGAGGGGATTCACTAGTGTTTGGAGTATCCACAAGGCACTGTAGTGTCTATCTGACTTGGACTTTCCAGAAACGGTTCCACACGTAATCCTTAAGTCTAAAAAATTAATAAAGTTTACATTATACAATTTTTATTAGCTGAGCATCTGCTGTATGTTGGAGTGTGTGT
>JAOTQW010000032.1:11147580-11160011 GCA_026260075.1 Sisor rabdophorus | reverse complement strand
CCCCCGTGACCCCGGATTCGGGAATAAGCGGGTAAAGAAGATGAAATGAAATTTTAATCAATATTTTTATTGACACTAACTACTGTCTAAAGAGTCAGATCAAAAAACTGTGCTAAAAAAATGTGTCTTTTGCAGTCTTTGGCTCCATCTGCTGTTTAGTAGGCATCTTTGTGGAAACTAAGGTATTTTCATTCATTCATCTTGTATAGCTGCTTATTCCCCAACTCTGGGTCACTGAGGTCCACTAGAGCCTATCCCAGCACAAGATGGCGACCTGTCCAGGTACCTGTTTTTTGGACTGAAAGAAACCCATGCAAGCGCAGGGGGAACATACAAACTCGGCACAGAAAGACCCCTTGCCCAGGAATTGAACCCGAGACCTTTTTGCCATGAGGAGACCTTGCTACATTAAGGTATTTATTATTCTTAATTATTACTTAAGTAGGGCGGCACGGTGACGTAGTGGTTAGCACGGTCGGAGTTTGCATGTTCTCCCCGCGCTTGCGTTGGTTTCCTCTAGGTACTCCGATTTTCCCTCACAGTCCAAAAACATGTGCATTACGTTGATTGGTGACTCTAAATTGCCCATAGGAGTGAATGTGAGTGTGTGGTTGTCTGTATGTGGCCCTGCGATGGATTAGCGACCTGTCCAGGCTCCAGCAGACCCCCGTCACCCAGATTTCGTGAATAAGCGGTATAGAAGATGAATGAATAAATTATTAAAGTAATTTTTTTATTATTATTTATAAACTTTTATTTAGGCACTGTGGCGTAGTGGTTAGCACGGTTGCCTCACAACAAGAAGGTCCTGGGTTCTATTTCTTTCTTCTTTGTGGAGTTTGCATGTGCTCCCCACGCTTTCGTGGGTTTACTCCAGGCTCTCTGGTTTCCTCCCACAGTCCAAAACATGTACATTAGGTTGATTGGTGACTCTAAATTGCCAATATGAGTGAATATGAGTGTGTGTGGCCCTGAGATGGACTGGCGACGTGTCCAGTGCCTCTCTCGCTATGTGAGCTGGGATAGACCCTGTGACCCCAAGTTAGGGAACAAGCGGGTATAGAAGATGAATGAATAAATGAATGAATTATTATTTAAATAAATAGTTGAAGCACCACAGTCCAGTATTAATTTATAAGAATAATTAGGGGGTTTATTAAGGTTTTCCCACAAGTAGGCCTACATGCATTTTTTAAATTAAGAAAACTAGTGAAGAACATCTGCTGTAGTTATTTATTTTTCTTTTTTTGCCTGTCACAGTCTAAAGCCAATGCATCACTGCCGTTTAAAATTCTTATCATAAAATTAGCAAAAGCTACTGATTCTGCATTGTAAAAATATAAGACAATGATGATGCAACCTCAAGCTAAAGCTTTTGGACATGTTCTATGTGGACAAGAAAAGTGCAAGACAAGGCAATTATGTGGAGCCAGTTGATCTAATATGTCTCCTATTAATGATCAGTTCTGGATGGATGTACTAGAATAGCTGGTATTATAAATGTCACTTTGATAATAAATATGGAAATCTCTCATGTTTTACTGATGGGCTTAAGAATTTCATGCAAGACCATGTATCTTTATTTTTCACTTATTTTTTTACATGTTTAAATCTTTATTAAAGCTACAATTGTGACACTGACTATATGTGTTCAGGACATGCAGTCAAATCTTGCGAAGCACTCGCACTGTTTCGTCAATTGCTTCACGTGGCTCATTAGGAGGTGGGATTTTCAGGTCAGTTGGCTTCACCCCCCAGATCTGAGCGGCATATTCTGTTATTGTTCGGTCGCTGGAGAATTTTCCGGAAGCGGCAATGTTTTTAATGACCATCTGTGTCCACTTTTTTTGATCCTAAAGCACAAGTTAAGATTTATAAGGAAAAAAAGTCTGTGAATCAGTCCTGTATGATTTATTGTAATCAATATGATGTGGAAAGAAGTGTGTGTTGTTACCTGATACAGAGCAGTGACTCTTTCCTGGCATCTAACATAAGACTCGTAGTCAGCAAAGACCTTAAAACTGAAAGACAATGAAATTAATATTCACATAGACACTATAATAAATGAAAAAAGTGTTTAAAAAATATTTTTAGATTAATAACATGACCGTGTGCCAGTTTTTATGGTTAGTGAATCTGATTTGTGTGATGGTAATATGCTTATGACAAACCGATCATGTTTGAAGAGCATGTTGATGATGTCAGTAAAGAGCTCTGGTTGTTTGGGTGAGAAGTAGCCACTTTTTATCTGGTTTATGACTTGCTTTAGTTCTGGGTTGCTCTTGTAGTACTGCAATGCATCATATCTACACACAAACACCAGAATAACTTAATATCTCACCATTTTTCTGTTAACTATTCTATTTAATTTCCATGTTACAATACCCCTTCTGGTCTAAAGCCGCCACTTCTTCCACGCTCATGCCGAAGATAAAGAGGTTTTCTTGGCCGGCTTCCTCTGCCATCTCTACGTTGGCCCCGTCCATAGTGCCGATAGTCAGAGCTCCATTCAGCATGAACTTCATGTTTCCTGTGCCAGATGCCTCTGTACCTGCAGTGGAGATCTGCTCGGAGAGGTCAGTTGCTGGGATCACTATACAAACACACAAAGAACATTAAGGTTTTACATGAATAAAATGTCAGTAATTTAATAAAGCGAAACTAAGAGACAGTTGCTACTGGACCTGATGTTAAAACAATGTGTACAACATTTTTTAAAAATATATATGAATTAAATATGGACCTGACTCAAGTACAGGCCAAGCTAACTTAAAGGTTGCCCTGTCTGCATACCTAAGTTTATTTTTATTACCATTAAACCATAATATAATATAATACTATCCATCCTTCGATCAGTGAGCATGCATGTATTTACCTTTCTCCGCCAGAGACACTCTGTAGTTCTCGAGATAAATGACCTTTAGTTTGTTACCAATGATGGGGTCATTATTCACCACATCCGCAACAGTTGTAATGAGCTTAATGATCATTTTTGCCATGTGATATCCAGGTGCAGCCTACAAGCACATGTAAAAATGGACTGATTTTTAAAAGTAGTTGGTATTTTGGAATGTGCTTTCAAAATAAGTTTAAAATTTACACAAAATGATGTGTAACCAAATTCATCTTTGTAGAAAAGCCTTGTTGATAGGAGAAGTTGATATAAAGATTTTATTTCGAATTCTAAAACTTTTCCTTTATTAAATCATTGTTTATGAAAGAACATTACCTTGCCACCAATGATTACAGTGCGTGGTACAAATGGTGCTGTTGGTCTTGTTTTAATGCCTGAAAAAAGATTATTATGAAGCTTAGGCAGTAAACAAGATAGATAAAAGCACACAGATTAAAGATGTATAGTTTGTACGTACGGTTGTACATAGTAATGACATGAAGGCAGTTAAGGAGCTGTCGTTTGTATTCATGAATTCTCTTCACCTGAACGTCAAACATTGAGGCAGGGTTTATCTTTATTAGGTATTTTCTCTCCAAGTACTGAGCAAACTTTCGTTTGTTGTCCTGAACACACAACAACAGTGCAGTTGCATTAAAGATTATATTTACACCCTGAGCTATATAATAGACATTGTTTGGCATTTTGTCCAAACCTGTTTGACTTTAGCTACATCTCGGAGGAAGGCATTATTGTCCACAAGATCATTTAGCTTTTTTAACTGCATTAAGTCTTTTACATAGTTTTCTCCAATCGCCTGCAAACAAATGCACCAGAAAACAAACAACCAAAAATGTTACAGTTATAAAGCAGGCACACATTAAAAAAAATCTATTAATTTCAAACATTTTGGTAAAAATTCGCTAAAAGAAGTATAGGTACAAGTTCTATTTTAAGTACTATTCAATCAAATTTTTTTTTTACATTAATTATATAAGCACATTTCACCCCATTATTTTCTTGTTCTTTTTTTGTTACTCGTATTATGATTCATTCATTCATCTTCTATAACATCTTATTCCCTAATTTGGGGTTACGGGATCTGCTGGAGGTCACCAGTCCATCACAGGGCCACACACACACACACACACACACACACACACACACACACTCCTTTTATACTCACTCCTATGGGCAATTTAAAATCACAAATCAACCTAATGTACATTTTTTTGAGACTTTGGGTGGAAAATGGAGTACCCAGGGTAAACCCTCTGCAAGCACTGGGAGAACATGCAAACTGGCCAGGAATTGTAAGGTAACCGTGCTAACCATTACGCCACTGCGCCACGACTAAAATGACAATGGCAGCTCTTAAGGTTGTTTAAAGGCTAGATAAATACATTTATTGTTATTGGGAGAAATATTTATACCTGCAGATCATTTTTCTTAATACCTTAATTAGTTTTTAGCGGCACAATGACATTATGTCGCCTCACAGCAAGATGGTCCCGAGTTCTATTCCTGGACAAGGAGGCTTTCTATGCGCAGTTTGCATGTTCTCCCTGCACTTGCATAGGTTGACTCCAGCTAATCAGGTTTCCTCTGACATTTAAAAAAACATGTACATTAGGTTGATTGGTGACTCTAATTGCCCATAGGAATAAGTGTGAGTGTTTGTGGTTGTTCATCTATGTGTGGCCCTGCAATAGACTGGATACCTACCCTTTTGCCCTATATGCGCTGGGATAGGCTTCAGCAGACCCCTTAGCCCTTGAGTTAGGGAATAAGCTGCTATAGAAGATAAATAAATAAAAGCATTAGGTTTAAGTGTGTGTGTGTGTGTGTGTTTGTTCTTGCTACCTCTGCAATGAGATCAGCCAGTCCTGGGTTGCACAGCAAGAGCCAGCGCCGTGGAGTAATTCCATTTGTTTTATTCTGGAACTTGTCTTCATCCAATTCACTGAAATCTTTAAATCTGAGGAAAATGTGTGTGTGAATATTTAAATCAGTAGTTAATGTGCTTATTAAACTTACATTTTTTTGGGATATAATTACATTAGTTATATGTGAGTTTGTGTGATTGCACATTTGCACAGATGTAATGAGAGGTTAACTGAAAAAATGTTTACAATTATAAAGTTATATGTTTATAATTATAAAATTATAAATGTGATATAAAGCTAAATTTGTTAAAGTAGGATAAGTTTATATTTAATTTACTATGTTTATCAAGGCCCGAATAAAAAAAAATTATAAAAATTGTAAAAAATGTAAAGACATTTTCATTTATTTATTTATTATATATTTCATTTATTCATTCATATTCTAACTTGCTTATATCCTAACTCAGTGTCACAGGGATCTGCTGGGGCCTATCCCTGCGCACATAGGGCGAGAAGCAGGGGTATACCCGTGGCAGGTTGCCAGTCCATCCCACATAGACAAACAACTGCAAACACTCACACTCGCAACTATGAGCAATTTAGATTCACCAAGTGTGCAATAATATGCAAACTCCGGACAAAAAGACCCCTTACCTAGAAATTGAATCTTGGACCTTCTTGCTGTGAGGCGACGGTGCTAACCACTACTCCCTGGAGTATTTAAGTGCTTTTATCAGTTAAAGCCATTCTTGTTTATTTAAAAATAACTATTTAATTGTGAAAATTATTGCTATATTGGTCATTTTTACCTTTATCAAGCATATTTGGCAGTGTGTGTGTGTGTGTGTGTATGAGACAGAGAAAGAGAGAGCGAAAGTGATAGAGAGAGAAGGGGGTAAAATAGGGTTCGGTCCATAAACCGGCATTTGAACTTGGGATGCCTTACATGTTGAGCTCTATTCATCAGACTACAGGTGTTAGATGCTATCTGTTAGATCTATGTGTCAATTCTTGATCTACCATATGTGTCACTCACACATCATCTTTTATAATGTTGGAGTGAATCTCAGCAACTCCATTAACAGCATGAGATCCAACGATGCACAGGTGAGCCATGTTCACTCTCTTTCCACCTTCCTCCTCAATCAAAGACATCCTGCGCAAGCGATCCATATCCCCAGGGAACAGGGATAATATGTGCTACAAAACCAGATAAATGGCTTCTTTTATTCTCTATTTAAAAAGTGTGTAAATTTGTGACCTGTGCATGTCCACACCCACATCCAGGTGTATCTGGTTGATTTGGTAGATGATTTGAAGATGGCGTGGTAGGAGTTTCTCTAGGAGATGGACAGGCCAGCGTTCCAGAGCTTCAGGGAGCACAGTGTGATTGGTGTACGCAAAGGTGCGCTTAGTGAGATCCCATGCCTACAAACAATAATGAAGACATTGGTACTTCCCGTTTCTAAAGCAAGTTTGTTAAATGTATATGAAAAGAACATTTGACAGGGTATTTTTGGCTGTAATAGCTTCTTTTTGCTTCTTTTTGCATATTATTCTCAGCCCCTAAAATATTATTAGTTTTGTGAGCTATAATGCTATAATGATAGCATTATATATACAAATAATGCGATTATTTAACACCTATACATTTGTGTGTTTCTCACCTTGGCCCAGTCCAACTTCTCAATGTCCACTAAGATCCTCATTAGCTCAGGTATGGCCATGGCAGGGTGTGTATCATTTAGTTGGATGGCTACCTGAGGCAAAGTTACACACACATGCAGGAAATATCTAATAATAGTTCAGAGGCTATTTCTGTAAAAGAGTGTGATGGCAGGAAATATTTCACCAAAAAGTGGAAAAACATCTCCAGTGAGAGGCCAATGTAGGTCATAGATTGTTGAAAGGAAAGGATTTCTGCTTCATAAACTATGTAAATATTGAAATATTAAGTAGAATTTGTGTAGCAGGGAAAAAAAGAAAAAACTCAAATCATTTGAATGGTTTGCTGTTATATGCTAAGTAATGCACAAAAACACTGAGGGGAAACACAATGTTGCATACTTTTTCATTTAATATGTTTTCCATTGTGTTTTTTCTTTTGTGAAATGTTTTATTGCTTTCATTGTTTAAATTAAATTTACATAAATTTCATTTTGCAGACACAGTGTAAATTCTACTTTAAATTGTTAAACAGGTGTAGGCTCTAAAACTTATCTTTTCTCATTTAGGACAAAACGCAAACCTTTTCAGGAAAGCTTTCAAAAGACAGGGGTGCAGAGGTACTCTTTTTTGAAGTCTTAAAGCGCCGGATCACATCTTGTAGAGTCGCTGCCACCACAAAGTACTCCTGTTTCAGTCGCAGTTCCTTACCTTCAAAAAACTATAATGCAACAAAATAGAGTGCTATTTTACCATTTTAACTAGTAACTGTATCCTCTATGTTCGGTTTTGTTAGGATATTATTATATGTTTGATTCAGGAAAGGTCATCTTATGAGTATCACTACATTGTAAAAAGGTAAATAAGCATAACACACGTTGTCATTAGGGTATAGCACCCTGGAAATGTTTTCAGCCAGGTTCCGGTCCAAAACAGCCTGGATGTAATCACCAACATTGACTGAGGACAGAATAAATTAACATGAACACAGATTGTATGACTGGACATAACACTATGTATAGGAATGACTGACCACCCACAGTCTTGAAGGTTGAAGTCATTGGGAGCTCGTGCCGACCACAAGCGCATCGTGTTTACAGTGTTGTTCATGTAGCCAGGAATAGGAGTGTCATAGGGCATGGCCAGAACTACCTGAAAGAAGATAACGCACTCATATATTCAGCTACATAATAATACACACTCTCAATCCACTAGAAAAACCTGTATACACGCTTACAGGCAATGATGTTGAAGCAGCATAATGCATAACAGCACTTCGTACCAATGAAGAAATTCAGTTAAGATTCTTTGCTAATTTTAATATTTCACAGTATTATTTATTCATTTATTAATTTATTTTCTATACCCACTTATTCCTTAACTTGGGGTCACAGGGGTCTGCTGGAGCCTATCCCAGGGCACATAGAGCAAAAAATAAATAAAATATTTTTGAAAATATATATTATATTCATTCATTCGTTCATTTATTCATTCATTCATCTTCTATACCCACTTATTCCCTAACTCAAAGGAGTGAGTCTGCTGGAGTCTATCCCAGGGCACATAAGAAGAAAGACAGGGGTATACCCTGGACAGGTCACCAGTCCATCACAGCACCACACATTCTATGGGCAATTTAGAAAAAGCAATCAACCTCATGTAAATGTTTTTAGACCGTGGGAGGAAACAGGAGTAAAAGTAGGGAGAACCCGGGACCTTCCTGCTGTGAGGAGCTAACCAATATGCTACTGTGCAGCTCAATTAATTTTTATTTAAGTAAAAAAGGACAGCCTGTAAAGATTATATAAAATTAGAAAATCTTAAGTGATTGACACTTCTGTGGGTGAAAGCTATTAAAAATAAATACAGTAATTAAGGGTCGCGCTGTGACATAGTGGTTAGGACAGTCGCCCCTGTGACCTTGAGCTAGGGAATAAGCGGGTATAGAAGAAAAATTTCCCTGAGGTGAATAACAAATTATTCTAATTCTAATTCCTAATTTATATAATTCCTTTTTTAAATAGTGCTAAGAAAAAAAACTCATTTCAGCCTAAACATATGATTGAACTCTACAATAGATAGCTAAAAATAGCAATCAAGATCAATTTGAACCATTTGAACCTCAGGCTCTTTAGCAGTATTTGCATAAATATATGCATTTTGCTGTGGATGCCTGATAGTGGTGCTTCTATCAAAGTGCAGCTTCAGGTAGCTCTATGCGGTTAGAAATCATGCATTGTTAGTGACAGTGTGTTGGTTATAAAATGAGACCTGTGTATCCACCCATTTGAATCCTTCTTCAGTTTCTTCTACTCGACCATAAAAATGTACCGGCAGCATATACTCAGGACGGGCCTTTTCCCATGGACTACCATACCTCAGCCAATCATCAGCTTTTTCCACCTGAAACACAAAACTACTAATTAATGCATTATTAGCATATATTAAGAAAAATAACTATACACACTACAGGCCAATGCCATGGTAGGTTAGCATGCCAAGTTGTTGTTGCTATGCAGACCCGGGTTCGATTCCCAGCTCAGGTCTCCCCCATTTCATTCCTCTGTCCTATCAATAAAGGTAAGAAAAAGTCCAAAATATAAGAAAATATACACACTAAAGTAGTATTGCAAAGCCTTTCACAATCTCTGCATGTGTGTGTGATCACGTCTCAGGTTGGTTGAAGTCCAGGCATGTGTTTACAGTTCTGACACAAGTGATGTTTAACTGAAAAAAGCACTTACTTAAATTACAAGCCTGGGGATTTTATTGGTTCCACACTATCAGTAATGTGAACCTGGTGCACCCCATGCACACACAAAGGTTACACTCCTGACACACAAACAACATAAGCGATGATAAGACAAGTAAAAGTAAATGAGTAAAAGAAAATGTGCATTGAAGAGAGTATTTCTGTCTCTGCCCAGGCAGTGGAAGATAAAAATGAAAATATGGCTTGGTGTATGAATTAAAAAGACCATGTGTCTATAGTGTGTGGCCTATTGTTATCATTTTTTAACCTTGTGTATATTTATGTATATGTAATTTAAAAACACAGGATAAATAGGATAAATAATTTGATTGAAAGTCATTACATTTAGAATACATTCTAATAAAAGTTTAATAACGTCTTTGATATCTATTCGGGGACTGTGTGAGTTGTATAAACAGCCCGAGTACACCCTGGACTGGTCACCAGTCCATCGTAGTGCCACACACACACACAACCACATGTAATCACACTCACTCCTATGGGCAATTTAGAATCACCAATCAACCTAATACACATGTTTTTGAACTGTTGGTGGAAACCGGAGTACCTGGCGGAAACCCATGCAAGCGTGGGGAGAATTTTTACCTGCCAGCCGTCTTTAATTTTCTGATTGAAGATTCCATACTCATAACGTATTCCGTAACCATATGCGGCTAAGCCAAGAGTTGCCATTGAGTCCAGAAAACATGCTATAAACATAAAAACATGCACATAATGATAAACAATCTCAGATATCTGAATTTATTTATGTGTAGATTGTAAAAATAAATCAATAGGACTAGTAATTTAGTTCATCTTATGTTTTTTAAGTTGTTTTTTATCTTGTATTGCATAATTTTAGTAACAATAATTTGAGCCTATAGAGCAACAATAAAAGGCATATCTGCTTACAGGTAAGACATTTTAATATAAAAATATAATAACAATGATGTTAATGCATGTTTATCGCATTTGTATGCGTCTCTAGGATTGTTTATTTTCTATTCTGGCCTGGTTCTATTCCATATGAACTAAAAGGACATTTGGCAGTAACAGACACTGTGAAAGCCTTGCGGGGATGAATAGGAACTAGAGCAGCAGGAGTCACAGAAGGGCTGAGAAGAAATGAAGGACGAGATAATAGCAGATTGAAGCAGAAAGCTAAAAAAGTTGCAAGACCTGCCAGCCGGCCCAGTCCTCCATTCCCTAATCCTGCATCCTGCTCCATATCCTCCAAATCTTCCATGTCCAAGCCCAACTAAAATAATAGAAAGCGAAGTAAACAGTTAAGTCCATTCTGACTCATAGAAATGAGATATATTGCGTGCACTCAGTTTAGCAAACAAGTAATTTGAGTTCACATTCTCTTTTGTCAGTTCTTACTTGATAGATGGCTTCTTCACAGGCATTCTGCAATCCTAAATTGATCATGGTGTTCTGTAGAGTTCGGCCCATATAAAACTCCAGAGAGAGATAATACACACGCTGGAAAACGTGTGTTTCAAAATGACTAAGTATCCAGTCAACATCAAAGTAAAAGGATATTATAAGCTTGATTGATGCTAACAATTTAAGCATACATTGCTTTATTAGGGCAAAATGAATAAATTGACATTGCATCACCTTTATAAATCATTTATAAGCTACATTTGTACTGCTTAAATCTAAACTATGGATTAAAAATGTATAATTGTGCAAAATTGCACTTAAACATTTATTTACACATTTAATAAACATTTTAGGTTAAGTGGTTTAAAGACAGGAGGACCTTAGGGACATCACAGTTAATTTCTTTCTTATTGTAAAAAAAATCATTACTGATACCTTTATTTAGAGGTCATTAATTTTTAACAAAATTAAGGACTTTCTGGCAGGGGTGCCTCTATGAAAGAATATGACATTGTGCCTTCTACCACACACCAAAAACTAGTAAAAAAATTAAGAAAACAGATATTTGGGGATTAATATCTTAATATCTCCCTAACGGCACCACACATCCCATTAGCAGCACCTCGGTTCTGTGTTTCTACCAGGGTCACCCAATATAAACTTTTTGAAATTTTGTTCATTTGAATTTCCGTAACCTCAGAGATGCTAATACTAATAAACAATTTTTTGTTCGTTTTGTTTTTGTCCCAAAATTTAATTGAATTTCAATTCATAGGTGTGTAATACCACAATGCAGCCAATTCTGGACCTCTGAACAAGGCCCTTAACCCTCAACAACCTATAATAAAAATAAAAAAGTTGAGGTGACCTCACCTTTGGGTCCTTTTCATAGTAGAACTGCTGTGTACGGATCCAACGACCCACCAAGTGATCCCTTACCGTGTGTGCCAAGGCATGATAATAATCAAGAGGTGTCGCCACATTTCTGTCTTTTACCAAAGTAAAATGCAAGTGGCGATTAAAGCCTTTTTTTAGCTCTGCTACATTTTCTATCCCGACAATCCCACGGATGCTGATCTGCTTACGTTTCTCCTGATCAGTGAGCGGAGTAGCCATGCTGAAGGTCTGTAAATCAGAACCAGACTAATAATGGTGTGGGGTTTGTTGATCTGAACTTTAGTCCAGCTTATATACACAGAGGTGGTTTATACCTTATGTACTTTCATTGGTCATTTCAAGAGGCACAGCATCAAATAACAGACTTTTGTTCACTTGACTCAACCCATTTATTGAATATAGTGTACAGTTACAGAATGCACCGAGCGCCAGATAATAATAATAATAAAGTTATTGTTCACATTAAGGATTGCGTTATGATGAATAAAAAGGGATCTCCTGTAAAGTTAAAGATCCACACTTTTTACTCGAAAACAATGTTGAAAGCCTACAGAATGTGAGACACATAGTAAACATGGTTAGATTGAAATAGGCATTAAAGTCGTTTGAAAGGTTCTGTAGGTGTTCAAGCTTATGTATTCTTTGCTGCATACAAAATTCTTATCATTCAACACAACAAAGCCACACTTTTTTTCAGTCCAAAGAATATACACATACCAGTTAGTGGACGAACAGGCTCAGAAATGAAATTTAAAGTAGGCTACACATGTCTGGTGATGCAAAGAAATGCAACTATTTTACTGCACCTTTACATTATTCCATTAGCAGCCTGACTCATAGCCTGACACCCTCACATTTAATGACATTAAGTCATATGCAAACATACACTCTAAAATCACTTTTAGAACAGGAAACATATTGCCAGTTGATGAATTTAAAGCTGTGCTTA
>JAOTQW010000032.1:11066718-11077546 GCA_026260075.1 Sisor rabdophorus | reverse complement strand
GACCCCCGTAACCCCGGATTCGGGAATAAGCGGGTAAAGAAGATGAAATGAAATGTGGTTCACATTCTGTCTTGGATAAAAATACAATAAGTAACTAGTAAACAAACTGTCAGAGAGAGTGGCTGAAACTAAACAATAGGACAAATAAAATGTATAAAAGAAGCCAAGCAACTGTGGGTCAGTAAACCAACAGATAAAATCCAAAATACACAATGTTTGCAGCCTGAATGCTTAAAATGAACCAATACATTTTAAAGGCAACATATAAAGAAATAAATTTCCCTATTTATTATTCATGCATTTTATCGTAATTCATTAATGCTTTACATATGACAGGATGCTGGACGTTCTCTTTGCATCATTTGTCTATTTTTGAAAATCTGGAAACATGACACATGCAAGGATTGTGCTGAAATACTGAGAATGCTCAAAACACAAGTGCATGCTAAAGCAATCATGTAAAATTGCATTTAAATATTACATCCTATTTATTTAAAATATTTGCAGTTTCTTTACAGTTGCCATCCTTATGTGAAATAAAGCTTTCAGCTGGCTCCTATGTGTTTTTACATTTTGCTCCACTGAAATAGAAAAAAACATGTATGTTCCAGCCACACAGCGTTGCAAACATGTGATCACAGAGATAGCACTTATAAGGTAATTGATTTCTTACTGGAGGAGATGCATGCTGATGGTGACTAACCAAAGAGCTTGAAGGTGGTTGCTGTGGGCTTACTGTTGAAAGAGCTGACAGCTGACCCATTTTTGTTTCCTTTTTAAAATGGGTCAACTGGGCATCTAGAAAAGATGTTGCTAAAAAGCAAAGAAAAGGCTGCATTATACGATAAAACAAAATGATAGCAAACAATTAAATGCATCATTAGTAATTTTTTTAACATACTATGTAACTTTAATGAGACTATATATGAGACTATGATGAGACTTATTACTACTAATAAGGTTTCCATCACCCTGTCTTGAAGTCTCACTTCAGAGTGATTAAAACCGGAAATTTCAAGAATTGCAAACCAGGTTACAATTACCTAAGGTAGTTTTTGAATTGTGAGAAAAGGCGTAATGCAAATAAAAGGTAGATGAAAACTCATGACCAATGATTTCTGACATAGCAGATAAGAAACCCACATAAGCGGCTGTTAAAACATATCCAATTAAAATTTTAATTTTGTGGCTATTGACACGTGTCAAAAATAATGTCAAAAGGATCTATTCAGCAAAAGTGTTTAAAATTGATGTGTGTAAAAGATGATAAATGGATAATGTTTTAAGAGGTCTCGACTGGAGCCCAGTTGTGATAGCTGGACAACCAGCCAGTCTGATAATTTACACAACAGCAGAGTGAACGAACGTATGCTAAGGCTCTTTTAATGTGTAGATATTTTATTAAACAGCAAAAACTGGTTAATCTTATTTTATTTAGGTATTTCTTGAAAATAATTGGTATTTTGTGCCACCTCATGTTTCCATTAACAAGGTTGCGTCAATGATCAGTTAAGTGTTTTGCTCAATTATTAGATATTTGGCCCATTATTAGATTTTTGGCATCTAAAGTTTTGTCATCTGAACTCCAGACAAATTCCAGACATACTAGATATTAAACTGTAAAACACCTAAGGTAGAGTGTATATAAATATTTATATAAGGAGATAAAGATTCTTGAAAATTATGACCACAATTTAAGTTGATACATATTTTTCTCTGATTGTGTATTTGAAACATTTATAAATCAGATTCAAAAACAACTAAATTTGTGCATCACTTTTAAGATTAACTATGAATGTTTTATAATGTGTAAGGTTTTGGATACATAAAGCCTACTGGCAAATATTCATTTATTTATCAATTCATTCATCTTCAATACCTGCGTATTCCCGAACCCGGGGTCACAATTTAATTATGACAGGACCTTGAAGTCTTCATGAAATCCTTAAAAAAAACAAGATTTATCAATTTATAGAAAAGCATGCAATAAATAAAATCATGTAAAAAGCTGTGCAAAAGTGTAATCTCAATTTTTCTATTTTAATAGGATTAAAAGCCTTTCACTTGTTTAAACTATGACTGCTAGAATTAATTTTCTTTATTTTATACAAAACGTTTATAAATCAAATAGACCCCCCGAAGAAATAGCCTGTAGGAAATGGGAAAATTAACATTTATTTAGCAGCTAATGATATCGTTTCATAGTACAAGTTTCAAATTAGTTTAAGTTATAACTTTGACTACCAAATTTTCCTATAGGTGATCATGCAACTGGAACTCCTGGGTGGTCATAAAAATCATGTGGTAAAATTTTTTTTTCTGGGTTTGTTGTGTAAAAAGTCAAAATACATTAAACTGTGAAACAATGAAACTGAACTTTGATGCTAAAGTTTTAACAACAAAACCCTTAAGATAAAGGCTGTTAGTAGAATACAGTTCTGTAATTTGTATTAGTTTCTTTTCCAAGCCTTTCTGACAGGAAAACAAACTGTTTCCCCCCAAAAAGATGACAGATCTTTCTGAAGTTACAAAGAGACTCAAGGGTAAACTTTAACCACATCGATTTGATTGAATATGCAGAATTTATGAAAATTAACTTACCCTGCAGTCTATACTGTCAAGTATCATAGAACTCTGTAGGGACACCGTTATGTCGTCCTCTTCGATTTTAAGACTCACTTGAGTCGTTTGGCTTCTACAATTGTCAACTTGCTGCTTTTTTTCTCCTTTCATCCCTCTGTTTCAACTCCTCCTTCAAATCATTAATTACCCCGCAAATACAAGAGATCTCCTTTCTCGTCTCCAGCATTAAATCAGCAAAAACCTTTACAATGTCTTATGTAGATATATATATATATATATATATATATAGCAAAATAGTATAAACAATCTTATATCATTTCAGTGGCACAGTGGAGTTGATTTGTTAGGAAAATATGATAGTCACATTTAAAGCCCTACCACTAGAGGTAAAATGTGCTGAATATAACTTACTCTAAAATACACAAACTGCGCTGTTTGATCAGTGAATCCGACTGAAGTCGAGAAGGATCCGTGTACACGCATTACATACGCAGTTCTGTTTAATGAAAACATGTCAACGTGTCATCCATTAATTTGAGGTCACGGTGGTCTGCTGGACCATAGGGCCAGAGGCAGGGGTACACCCAGGACAGGTCGCCAGTCCATCGCAGGGCCACATTCACTCCTATAGGCAATTTAGAGTCACCAATCTGTGGAAGGAAACTCACGCAGACATGCAAACTCCGCACAGACCCTGTGCCCGGAAATTAAACCGAGGATCTTCTTGTTGTGGCGGCGTGGTGGCGCAGTGGTTAGCACCGTCGCCTCACAACAAGAAGGTCCTGGGTTCAAATCCCGTACAGTAGAAATGTGTGAAATAATCTTTTAAGCGTTTTAGCATCTTCATTGGGATTAAACAGATCAATACACCAATGACTTACAATTAATTAAAGTAAATACCTAGGATTTTTTACATTTATTGCATAGACTTGATTTATTAGGAAACTCATCAGCAAACAGTCTCCCAGAGTTTAAAGTGCTAAAATACAATGCTTTTCATTAGTAAGTATTTTTTAGATTAAACGCATATAAGGACAAATAAAATATAAAACCAAAAAGAAATAAGATATAGTTAATTTATTTTTCCTTCTATTTATTTTTCGAATCAAAAGAAATTAATAAAAAATATACATACATGTATAAAAAACAATTAGCAAAATCAGTTTTTAACAATGTGGTTAGATGGTATATTTCTCTTCACCTTGCCTTTGAGATTTGTGATAATGTGTGTAATTTTTGTAGAGCTCACTAAAGACTTCCTTAACACCCATTTGCAATGTCCTGTTCAAGAACTTTATATCTTGTTCGACACACCGATCAAGGATGCAATAGATGCCTTCTGTCAGGTGTGCTTTAATTTCTGGTCGAAGGGTCACCTTTATAAATTAAACACAGACATGGACTTCATTACTAATTTTGTACACTAATAAGCATTAGGCAGAACACTAAGAGACTACATAGTTTATACATTTCTAAAGTAAAAAGCTGTTATGTACTATACTGGATACGAATAACGTGAGACAAGGATACCCACCGCATTATTAAAACACCACTGAATGAAATGTTTTAGAAAAAGATACACCCAGTAGAGTTTTTAAAAGCTAACAAAATTTTCTGCAATCTTTGGTCATTTTCTGCAATTTTCTGCCTGTTTACCTTCTGAAGTTCAGTGACATACTGAGCCACAATAAAAGAGTTTAGGAGAGTAAAGCCTTCTGCTGTGCCACCTATATGGGTGTACATCCGCTCCACTAGCATGGCACACTGTAAAAGTTTCTCAGAGCAATTATCTGGAAAAAAGAGGGCAAAATAAAAGAAAATTTCTTTTTAACCAAAAAACAAACATACTGATGCATACTTATCTGAATGACCTACACGTATAAAAAAAACCCCCAGATACATCTAAGGATATATAAATCCAAATTATATCTAATTCTACATATTTTCCTTCTTATAATATTTAACTGTATGCTTTATAATTTGGTGTAATACTAAACATTTTACTGGATTAAAACTTCATTTATAATTCATTCATTCATCTTCTATCCCCGCTTAGTCCTGATCCGACAGATCGCCAGTCTATTGCAGGGGCAGGGCCCCACACACACCCACCCAAACACACACACACACTCACATTTACTCCTATGGGCAATTTAGAGTCACCAATCAACCTAATGCACATGTTTTCCCGGAGGAAAACCCCCGGAATTTGAACCAAGGACCTTTAGGGTGTGAGGCGACCGTGCTAACCACTGCGCCACCGCACCGCCCACTTAATTTCTATAATTTTATATATTATTTTGGTCTAGCCAATCAGAACAATGACTATGCTACATCATACAAGTAGAAACTTTTTTAAGTTTTCAAACTTAGTTTAAAGTTAATACATGTAAAAGCAAATAATCTGATAATGAATTTTACACAGTTTAGATTTAGATACAATAACAAATCAAATATCTAAAAACTAGAAAAACAAACCACCCTGACATCACCCACCTTTTCCGCTCTCTACTTTTTGTCTGCCCTTTTGTATGATAGATGCCACCAAACGATAGAAACAGTTCAGAAAGACTGGAGAAGCTTTTAGCATCACCTATGCCCAGAGACAAAACCAACCAGTTACATACGTCTAAATTTACTACTATCATACCAAAATCATGTTCACTTTTGGGTTCCAGATCAGTGTTAGCTAGATACAATTTTAAGAGAAAAAGACCACTTACCTTAGGGTAACACAAAATGATGGCATACAAGGCTTCATGAATTGCATGAAAGGCTAAATAGTATTCATTTATGCAGTGGCTTTCCAAAGGCACAAACTCAAGTGCTTCCATTACCAGAGTAACATGGTGTGGGTCAGAGATGTGAGTTTCTCCTTGACGGAGCAGAATGGTTAGAGTCTCCACCACTGGCACAGTCAGTACACTGGTTAGTGAAGACTGCTGACCAGATTCCCTTAACACAAACTAATAAACCCAAAATGACAGACTGTTAATACAATCTTAAAACTTACTTACTTTTACAAGTTTTACACAACAGTTTAAATGTGTGACCAGGACTATAGCTGGAGGAAATCTCTTATTTATACCTTTAAAAATAAATGGTCAATTATCAATTAATTACTACTACTTTCTAACAAGTATATCTTACATTACAAATTATGTTTTAACAGTCCTCTTAACATACCTGCTAGCTTGGTCTAACTAAGAAGGAAGAAAGACACTTGGCTTAAAGGCTTTATGGTTAAATTCCAAAAATATAACAAAAGATGTGTGCTCGACTATTGCGTCCAGTCTAGCAGACTAGAACACAGCAAAAAAAAACCTCCTGATAAATAGGCACTGAAGTTGCAACGATCTATGAAAGTGTTAACATTAAATTATTAGTAACCAAGTTATCATGCCTATTCATAACTAGGACTAATCAGTATGAGTTCTGAATAGTATCATAATTGGCAGAATGTTTGATTAAACATGACAATACTAAATGCTTTTTATTAAATATCGGTACAAAAATCTAAAAATGGGTTTAACAAATCAGATGAGTATAATTTAGCTGTAATACTATACTTACAACAAGAGAAGACATGATATGAGGAATAATACGCCAGAATGTCTGTGAGAAAGCCTCTGACAGGGAACAGCTGGCAAGCAGCTTTATTAGAGTCACAGTTGCAAAAGTATCCTGTTAAAGTCAACACATGTTGCTTAGAATAAAATTTTAGCAGGTATTAATACATTGTAGCCATTTAACATTTTATATATACTATATGGGCAAAAATTTGTGGACACCTTTATCCGTCCACCCACACATGCATGAATTTACCAAATTGTTGCCAGCAGCCCCTGAGCGGCCCAAAACAACCGTGGAATGTCCCGCACAGTCCTGACTAAACAACTTTACTAAAGAACTTTGAAATTGAAAACTGTAATGGCAACTGCACTTCAGACTTTAGGCCTCACTAATACTAATGGGGTTAAATAAAAAATTTTAACAGCCATGCTACATGTCTAGTGGAAAGCCAGTTTTAGAAAGTGCAGAGTTTATCATAGGATTAAAAGTGGCAATCAATCTGGAAAATGTTTTTTTTAATCACAAAGATATGCTGGTCAGGTTCCTCAATTATTTTCAACATATGCACATTTACATGTATATTGTATATACAATATTTATTCATCCATCTTCTATACCCGCTTATCACCTTACTTTGTGGTAGCCGAATTCTATCTGGGATACAATAAGTCCATCCCGGATCATAAAAAGTAATGACTGGAGTTGCTCTTCTGAAGACCTGATCATCATCTGAGTAACAAGGTTTCTAAGTGGAACCTCTTGTTCTTTTACTTCTGATACAGATATCCATGTGCCTATAGTCCAAACATATTTTAAATAAAACAAATAAGTAAAATGATTAAATATACAGACTTTACAAATAGTTTTTAACTGGATGCTTACTTGTTAATAACTTGTAAATACTCTGAAAAATCTTAATATGGAGACCATCAGCATCGGGGTCCTGGGTTGTTTCTACCAGCACATAAAATGCTGAGAGATATTTGAGAGATGAAATAAGAAAGTCCATGGGTTGTGGTACTGGATATATTTCCTCCAAAATCCACTGGCCAAAGTTTTTGTACACTGCTATATTGGATAACTTGAGCTGTTGATCACTATCACCATTACCCTGGGTCTGATAGGAGTATTTGGCTAGGTCACTCTTGATCATGACAGTCATCACTTCAATAGAAAATAACTGACTGAGCTTGTTATCTGCCTTTTTCATCATTGCAGTCTCAGTAAGAGGCCCCATAACGGGAATGATCTTCTCTAATAACTGAGTCAGAGATTCATCCAGCTGAGGACTTTTTCCAAGTACAGACATCATCTCATTACAAAGTGTGCTCAAAGTAATCAAGTGAAGCTGTAATGAATACAGAGCTTTATCATAATTTCCAGTGTCCACAAATGAAGCTTTAACAGCACAGATTCTATCAATCATAAAAGTGGTAAACTTGTCGAGATTAATTCGCACACTGCTTTTTCGTTTCACTATAACATGCATTATACTGTAAATAAAAGTTTGGACTGACTGGAGAAAAGAGAACCAAGCCGAACTGTCCATACTTTGAAACTGATTTTTATCAAGGTGGGAAAAAAGAGAGCTCATAACCCCTTCCAAGAGTGTACTGCCATAAACAGCTTTAAGGATTATATGGGAATTTTTCCCCTCCAGCAGTGAATTCATAAGGCCAAACAGCTCTTCTAAAAGGTTGACTGGTACTAAAAGTGTCCTATCATCATGTTGCACAGAAAGGGTCATTAAAAACATACCTAGAAATAGTCCTAAATAATCTTCAGGAGACATTGCTTGTGCATTTAGGACACTTGTTACCTTGATTAACTGGAGAAGTTTGTCTACTTGTTTCCTAGATAATGGGAAGGTAGTACCAGCATTAGCGCAATACACAATTTCGTGTGCCATGGCTTTCAGTCTGTTAAAAGAGGATGAGATTTCAGCAGTGTCTCCTTCTTTGCAATCAGCTGTCAAAATATCAGCTTTAGAGCAAGCTTTTAGAAATGAGGGACAAATGGACAGCAAATCAGAAGCATTTGGAAGTTCAAAAACCTTGTTTGTTATAGAAGTCACCACAGCAGAGTGCAAGCTGGGCAACTCGCAAAGAACTGTGCTTTTAATCAATTGCTTTGAAATCAGTAGAAACGACAGTTCAGTCTTCTCCAAGTTGCTGTCTGAATGACCCTGAAACAGGGAATTTAGAATGGTTTCTGCTATGCAACACATAACCTCCTGTGTGAGGTATGGGGCAATTAATGGTAGGTTGGTTGTTACTAGAAACCAGAAGGCAACTGGATATGTGTCTCCATTAACACTGTAAAACTGTCTATTCCATGTTTTCTCAGTGAACAGGTTTACAAAAAGTTCCTGAGTATTTACTACAAATTTAGCAAGTTCATAAGAAACATTCTTAGAGTCCATGTCCAGAGTGAATGGAGATAACATAAGGGAGTGTCTCTTCATTTTGTGAATAGCAAGATGTTTTTGTAGAAACCTGCATAGTGGACTAGAGCTTTGGCCTACTTTTTTTACAGTATCAGATAAGGAACTGGTATAGTCAGTTGGGTCAATTGGGGAGATGTATTTACTGCAATGGATTTGAAAGAGTGCATCTGCCTCCTGCCAAGCATGTGTAAGAAGAAGACTTGTCTCTTGGATTTTCTCAACCCAAAGCCTGTCTGTAATTAAAACCTCAAGACGGTGCACCAGAGCTCTAATAAACTCAAGCATCTCCTCCATTAGACTTTGAGTTTTTCTGACTATGGGTAAAGGACTGCTGTCATCTAAGGTTTTAAGACTAAAGACTACTGCATGCATGAGAACACTTAGAGAAAACATCTTTAGTGCAGATTCCCTTCTTTCCGGTTGGACATAAGGGAGATCCTTTTGCATAGACTCCAGAATAAGTGCACACATTTCGAGATTCTGGCTGGGAGGGTTGTCTAAGAGACACTGGCTCAAGCAATTCTGTAAAGCTTCAGGCAATAACTCCAGTCTCAGTTCATCAGCAGCTGGTCGACGAATTACAAACAGCAGTTCCTCAAAGAGTTTTGGCAGTTGACGTAGTTTTGCATATGTCTGAATTACCACACAAACGAGACCCTCTCTAGCTTTCTTTGCTTGTAATTCCACATTGTCAGCATCAACCCAGACCAGGGAGACAAGCTCATCGAGATGCGGTTCTATGATTTGGTGGTTCAGTGCGAACAGTAATTTTAAGCAACGGTACCAGGCTGGGATGCATGACTGAGCATTATTAAATAAGAGCTGAGCCAGTTTTCTGTAGAACTTTAATTGTACCTCACCATGATTGATTTTATCTGCAGCTACATTATAAATATCTTCAGTCAAACAGGTGTTTAAAATGTTTTCTATAGCAAGCAAAGCAAATCCCCAGTTTGCCTTATTAAACTCCTCTTTCATGTTCAGTTCCTCCGTAAAGTCTAGGGCAGAAAGAAACTTTATCATAAGATGAAAGCAGACAAGCTTGTTCTCTTTGCCTTTGCATAATGCATCTAAAGCAAATTTGAAGAGCAGCGGAAGAGAACTCGAATGGACTCCATAAAAAAAGGGTGTTTTATTAACATCGCCATTGGCAAGCTTTGACAGAATGGATGCAACAGGACAGAAAGTTTTACTTTTGGATCCCCTTTTTCCACCTGATACCTCTTCTGATGGGAGAACTTCTTCTTTGTAATACTGTAGATGTTCCTGATAGAAAAGTGCAAACTGAATAATAGAGTCCACGTTGCTCCTGATTTCTTTGCTTAGATGTTGTCGGATCTTGGTTTCATCTTTTTCTGACCATGTCCTAGAGTTTATTAAGTGTCTCAACAGACAAAGTGGTTTAAGCAAGTGTTCTGTTACTTGGACAAACACTCTTCTAGGATTTCCTTGCTGCTTTTGAACAGTCAAATAGGTGTTTAAGACAAGAAGTAGAAAGTCAAACACCTGAACTGAAAGAGGCTCTGTAGGTTTCTGTTCCTTTAATTTAAAACAGGCCAAGCCACAGGTTCTAACCACAAGCTCCACCAGAAGGTCATATTTGGCAGTGTATGTTACAGCGAGAACAGGGAACTGCAAGAATCCTTCACAACAACTCAAAATAGTGGACACACTAACAAACAGAGTTCCGGAAGTGCTTTCCAGAATCCTTTCATTGAGAATCTGTACAAAGAGAGTACAAAAAAATTACCCAAAAAGACCTAAAGTGCACTTTTTTTATCCTAAAGTGCACTTTTAAGCCAACAAATCTTTGAATGGTCAACATTTTTACACAACAAAATTTATAGTTTATATTGTGTATTAAATACCTTGGGCACTGCTGGGTGTATGTTTATGGTTTTTCCTGTGCTCAGGACATTACACAGGTTCTTGCTATGAAGAATTTCATTAAGGTATGCCCACAAGCCTTCCACAACCTCTTGTGGAACCTCTACTTTTTTAGAGTAATACCCGGAAAGGGCACGAGCAACCCAGTCAAACAAAACCTGTATGGCAAAAGAATTAAAGATTTAAAAAAATTAAAAAATATAGTGTAAAAATGACAGTAAAAGATGTTTTCTCTGAGAGATGTGTATAACTTGTGCATCTATAGTATGGATATTGTAACTATAAGAAATTTCATTTCATCTTCTTTACCCGCTTATTCCCGAATCCGGGGTCACGGGG
>JAOTQW010000032.1:11037394-11047494 GCA_026260075.1 Sisor rabdophorus | reverse complement strand
GAGGAATGAAAGTCAGTCATAGCAAGACAGAGTATATGGTTTTGAATGAAAGGGAGGAAAATGGAACAGTAAGATTACAGGGTGAAGAGGTAAAGAGGGTACAGGAGTATTGGGGTCAACAGTTCAGAGCGATGGAGAGTGTGTAAAATAGGTAAAGAAGCCAGTGCAAGCAGGTTGGAATAGGTGAAGAAATGTGTCAGGAGTGATGTGTGACAGGAGAATCTCAGCTAGGATGAAGAGAAAGGTGTACAGAAGGATTATAGAGAATAGGGCTAGGTGGAGACAGGTGATTCGCTGTGTCGAATGGGAGCAGCCAAAAGAAGAAGAAGATCGTGTCTACACACCTTATAGTGCAGTGAAATATTATTACTGATTTTCTTGTTAGGCTGTAGGTTAGTGTACTGGTTAGCACAGTTTTCCCCCACAGCAAGAATGTTAGGGGTTTAATTCCTGAGCAAGGGGGTCTGCATTCTGTTTCCATGTTCTCCCTGCTTTTGCATGAGCTTACTCCGGTTTCTCTGTTTTTTTTTCCCCACAGTCCAAAAGCATTTACATTAGGTTGATTGCTGATTCAAAATTTCTCAATGAATTGGATTTATGTTGTTGTTTATCTATGTGTAGCTCTGCAATGGACTGCGACCTGCCAGGGTGTACCCCTGCCTTTTACCCCATGTACGCTTAAATATGCTCCAGCAGGCCACCGTGACCCCTAGTTAGGGAATAAGCGAGTATAGAAGATGAATAGAACTTATCATTTTTTTCGTCATAGGTTGTTTACTGTAGAGAATATTAGCATTTCTTCACATCTCTCCAGATAAGCATAGTGTACATGGGATACTGTGGATAAACATTTTAAAATATTTTACAAGGCTTGATTCATGTTTGTTCATGCTTAGATCCACGAGTCAGCATTACGAGCAAAAAACAGGCGAGAGATCGAGAAACAGATGAAGAGAATGGACAAGCGAAGAGCAAAATCAGCTGACCTGGAAAAGTTGACCAAAAGCAAGGCCGTCCATGATTATAATCCCTGGATGACTGAGTACATGTGTCATTTTTCTGCTAGGTCTCAGTGAATAAATTCCTACCAGAGGAGAGCTAGAAATGCCTTTCCCAATAATTGGATTGCTGTCCTGAAAATTAAAGGACACTATCGCATTATAGCTGTGTGCCACGGTTATGGCACATTGGTAATGGTTGTAAATTGTGTTTTTTTGCATTAGTACAGATCCTCAAATCTTGTGTTGTAGAGGAATCCACTAAAAAGTGCTCATTGTTAATTTGCAAAAATAAAAGCTAGTGTAACCATTGTTCATTCATTGAACTCTCATGAACATATAAATGATTGTTTAGAGGGTATAGGATCAATTTTAGACCATGATATTTTGCATTTACTAGTTATGTGTCAGTCCTTTATCTTTGCCACTATGTACTGGCTAATTAGATTATTAGGTTTTTTTGTTTCTACTCAGACAGGTATGATTTAGGGCATTTCTTTGTTTTTCACTTTTAAATGTCTGCTTATATAATGCATGTTCAAACAATAATGGAAGTGATTCAATAGTTTAATTAAATATCTCTTTATTGTGGAGTTGTAATTTTTATAATATTGCAACGTAAGTAAAGACATTACCCTATGCGTAATCTCCTAGCTGTGTATTGCAGTGGTCCACCTCTTGAATATTTCATATGTAATGCATAACATTTTAAAACAATATGATTAAATAACAGATTGTCTTGAACTACAGGTATTACAGACCAGGATGGTTTACTGAACACCACGTTTTGCATTATACTTTGCTTAATTGTGCATTGGAATGTTACTGAGAAATTTTGTAATAGTTAAAAGGGGCCACCACTTGAATCCATTAATACCAATTTCTAAATACTCAAAAGTATTTCTTAATGATTTTAAAATATTTTGTAATAGGGATTAGTTTAGCAAGTGAATTGTTCCAGTATTTGTAGTTTACATCACTACCACCAGATGTTTTTTTTCCAAATGCATTAATAAAACATGTTCTTTTACTATTGTTTTATATTTTTGATACCTATACGAGCATATTATTGTAGGTCAGCTGATATTTCCAAATAAGCCTGGCCTGTAGTGCAATTATATCTTTCTTTGCAACTATTTACATTTACAGAATGTAAGACACTTATCCAGATTGACTCACATTTATTCTCTCTTATATCTCACAATTTAGCAATTTGGTGTTAAGGAGTAGCCCAGAATTACAAACTGGGTGGTACTGGGAATTGAAACCTGATCCTCCAGGTATCAGTACAGCACTTCAACCATCATGTTTCTATTACCAGTTAGCTGTAAACCATGTAGAACCACATATGATAATTCCCACCCCTTGTTATCAGTAGCAAAGTTGGATTAAACAAATCAATAAACAGAAATTTGAAGCAGATGAGGCTAAATTCAAATACACAACAAAATTATCTTAAAATTTGATACTACATTTATTAAAACCTGGCATGACATTTTTAAACAGCAGCCTTTAGATATGCTGTAAGAGCTAACACTAATAGTAACGTCTCCATTTGTTTCATTTATTAATAATGAGTATGAAACATTTTAATTGATGAAATGAAAAGTAACATACCTCCTGATATAAATTGTATGTGCAACATTTGAAGAAAAAAAAGAAAAACAGCATTTGCAAAAAAAGTGATTGTTTATAAAACATTAAACATATATACTTTACTAGATGAAATAATACACCTACAGAAAAAGATTTAAAATGTTTTAAAATGATATAAAAGCACTCCTGAGCTGATAAAACCGAGTCATTCAAGTTATGAATTTACAGTCCATAAAACATGCTTCAAAATAATAATTTTTTTCTCTCTCTCTCTTTTTTACACAAGACCTTAATACTTCCATAGGATCAGGGTAGGAAATAGAGGGTTAAATAGGTTAAGCTCAGTGCAGAATGCAGGGGCCTGGATTCATCATTCTCAGTCGGTGATTTGTCTCAACCAGGATTGTTCTAGAGCACAGCAGCTTCCCAGGATTGGTCTGAACCAAAGAAAAAGGAAGGAGAGGAAGGAGTTTTTTCTTCAGAATTCAGTCTGTTGTCTCACTCCCAAAATAGACTTTACAACATGTTTCCTGCAGAGAAATCAGTGTAACCTTTAAAATAATATTAAAGAATAAAACATGGCAGGGCAGGAGGTTATAGAAAATAAATAATTTTGAAAACATTTTTGTTTGAATACATTCTGCAATTGGCTGCTCTTTATATCCATAAAAACAATGAATAACGACTTAAAGCTCTAAATTAAAAATCTCAATGGTTTCTATTGGAGGATAACATTTGAAGTTATTCGTTTTACTTTAAGGGTGGCGTAGTGGTTAGCACCATCACCTCACAGCCAGAAGGTCCCAAGTTCAATTCTCGGCAAGAAGTCTTTCTGTGCAGAGTTTGCATGTTTACCCAGCAAGTAAATTCTCTGCAGTTTTGGCCCACTAAACATGTACAATAGGTTAATTGGTGATAGCCCACAGGAGGTTTAAATCGAAATGTAAAATTAGCAAACTTGTGTATAATTTTATAAAAATAGAGAAAATTTAGGTAGTTGAGCATATGCACAGGAACCAGTAAAATACTGTTAGATTAGCCCTCTCCTTTCATAGATACCTTGGAATCTGGACCACCTTGGATCTCTATTTTCAGTTTGCATTCCAAAGTAGCCAAATAAGGTGTCTAAGATGCTAAGGATCTGGGAAGGACACAGAGAGTCTGGAGTTATATATAACTGATAAGTCTGCACTGTTCAATCCTTGTGTGCGTGTGTGTGGGGGGGTTCTTCTAACTGATCATTTCTAGGGCTGGGAATAAAGGTTAAGGCATTTGTTTTTAGTCTACTTAAAAAAATGACCCCGGATGTATACGTGTATGATTGAAGGTATGTGTGTGTATATGTTGGGGAAGGGGGAAGGGGAGGGGGAAAGACGACTGTAGAAGGATATACTTAGAATGGCTCAGCATCGCTGTATCATTGTCGCTCAGGCATGAAGAAGCTAACCCGATCAGGGCTCAGGCAGCATTAAATGACCAAAATAGCCCTGTATATTAAAGTAAACTCCACCTTCCGAAGGCAATCTAAATACAGAACAGATTCTGCTGAGCTTTTACTACCAAAATGCTTTTACAGACAAGAGGAAAATAAAAGAGACATTATGAAGTGTTAATCTCATCTTATACTCATTAAATGAGAATAAATTGCAGTGGACTAAACATAATCAATGTGCAGTGGCCTGAGACTTTACTCTGATTTACATTACTATAAGAGTGACATTTTTTATATTATTGGGAAGTTAAACTTAAGTGATACAAATATTAATAAGGTTAGCTCAAACTGAGCAGCTTTAAAACAACTGACAAGGAAACTACAAATGTAATTAAAAAAAAGTCTCCTTAAAAAGGCTTCAGTTGCAACAAAAAAATCGATTATTGATTAAAATTACAAATAAAAATAGTGCAAAAACTAATACACAACATGCACAAAATAGCCCAAGCAAGATGCAAATGTCTCCGAAATTCTATTAATAATCAAAAAACAAATCTGAAATATATTAACACATATTGACTTATTAATATATCCCATATAAAACCCTTTAGGAAGTATTGCTATTTTTAATGATTTAAAGCTGTGCATAGAAGCAGCAAATCCTCTCTACTGCATTTGTTATTCTTGCAGTGCAAATATGACCCAGGTTGTCTGAGATGCCTTAAAAATGCCAAAAGGTGCACATTTCCTTATTCAGCCCTACTTTTATGCAATGCAAACACATTGCATGACATGTTTAACTTAGCTGCATTTTGTTAATTCTCATATTAAGAATACTTTTTTTAATTGTCTTACCTGGTTGTTTTTTTAACAACCGCACTCCTGCACACTCTCAGCCTGGGCTCGTCTTGGGGAACGGAGCTGCCGTAACGCTGCATCGCCATACTGAATCCCTGAACCCATACGCTCTGGATCCAGCTCACCTGTCCAACACAGAAAACTATTTTTTTAGAAAAAGACTGAAAGACATAGCACTGATTTAGTATAAATTGTGCTTTTACCTGATTCTATTTTGTTAAGGATTTTGCGTGCACACTGGACGAATGCCTCCTCCACATTTTCCCCTGTTAAGGCACTGGTCTCTAGAAACATGAGCTCTAGAATATACAAATATACAAATTATTTTGTGAATTAAATAATAATGTTTTATAAAAAATTAGTAGGCCTTTTTCCATGTAGGAAAGGTTTCATTTAAAAAGGGCTGGGGGTGGGGCTGACTGAAATAAGAATGCAGTAGTCATCAGAATGTTAGAGCTAATTTTAAAATCCTGCAGTGCCCCCTTGTGGTACACACTTACATAAAAACTAATTAGGTTATAATAAAAACATTTCATATATTTATGTTATTAAATTTATTTTTGTATATTTAACATATATAATCAGGTAAGATGGAAACAGAGCAAGAGGTCTTTCTGTGTGGATAGGAGTGAGTGTAAGTGTGTGTGTGGTTGTTCGTCTATGTGTGGCCCTAAGATGGACTGGCGACCTGTCCAGGGTGTACCCCTGCCTCTCGCCCTATGTACACTGTGATAGGTTTCAGCAGACCCCTGTGACCCTGAAGTTAGGAAATAAGCTATAGAAGATGAATTAATGAATCATTATAATAATATAATTTTTATACTTTTTTTCCCCATTATGCAACCCTTATTGTGAATACTGGATATTTTTATCCTGCTTGACGTACCGTTTTCCTGAGCAAAGCGAGATGCCTCCAGAAAAGTTACCTCCCGATCAACATCCAGGTCCTTCTTGTTGCCACACAGTATTATTACAATATTCTGACTGGCTAACATCCTGGCATCAGTCAGCCAGTTGGTCAAAGCATTATACGTCTCCCGACTAATGTGAAAATAATTTTTTAAAATTAATTGTACATTTTCAGATCATGTTTACATAAGGCAACAATACACTTTAAATAAAACTAAAATGAGGTATAAACACAATGGCACAAATGTTTTGTATATACTACTACAATTTGTCAATTTAAGTAAGTATATTTTGTGTGTTAAAATGGGTTTAAATCCCACTTTCAAAAACACACTGTTAAGAGCAGCTATAATTAGAAGCTGCCACGATTAGTCCCTTGAGCAAGGCTCTTAACGCTCTGCCACCAAGTTGGGGAATTTAAAGAAAATATATTTAATGTGTAATGCTTTATATGTTACAAATAAAGACATACTGCTTACCTAGTAATGTCATAGACAAGGAGAGCGCCTGCTGCTCCTCTGTAATAGCTCCGTGTTACAGATCTAAGGAAACAAACATGGCTGTTACATACAGAAAATACTTACCTAGCACAAATCCATGGTAAAAATATAAACCCATACATTTTACATATTAATAATTTCAAGTAATCAAAATATCTTGGCTGTGGTATTATAGACAATTTTACTGCATAAAAATGCCAACTTATTGTTTATTTCATCTACTTGAAGATGAAGTATCTATTAGTTTTTTAAACATTGTTTATTTTTTCAGGTTGATTATTTATTCATTTGTATCTACTTTATAAGCATGTATAGTTATAAAGAAAATTTAGAGACATTTTTATTACATGCATATCTTACTGTGTATGACTGCGACAGTCTAGCCTGTCTTATATACTTTATAACACAAAGAATCCCACGTTAACAAGAATTAACGAATGCAGGCCAGTGGCTCCAACATCTGTGGTCATAAAGTCTCTTTAGAGGTCGGTGTTGGATCATCTGAAGGATATCACTGGACCTTTACTGGGCATCATGCAGTTTGCTTACCTGTAAACAGGTCTGTGAATGAAGCAGTCAACATGGGACTGCATTACATTCTGCAACACCTGGACAGACCAGGGTCTTATGTGAGGAGACTGTTTGTTGACTTCAGCTCCGCTTTCAACACCACCATACCAACGCTCCTGCAGACCAAACCAATCCAGCTCTCTGTCCCTAGCTGTCTGTCAGTGGACCAGAAACCTTTACAGGTCGGCAACAGCTAATAAGAATAATAAATTCACATCCAGTACACATAAGACCAGCACTGGAGCTCCTCAGGGCTGTGTTCTGTCCCCACTGTTCTTTTTCCCTCTACACCAATGACTGAACCTCTAAAGACACCTCTGTGAAGAGGCCTTTATTCAGGATAGTGAAAAGTCTGCTTACAGACAGAAGGAGCTTGAGCTGCAGTCTCAATAACAAATTTTGTATATGTTCACACTAACTTGGCAATAAATCTCTTTTGATTTTAAATATTCAGCATTAGAAGTTTTGCAAACAGGTTTTCTAGCTGTGACACTAATAAAACAATTTACAGATTTATTAACATACCTGAACCGTTCCTGTCCTGCTGTATCCCAAATCTGTAGTTTGACAAATTTGTTGACCACATTTATTATTTTAGAGCCAAACTCTACTCCGATTGTATGATTTGAGTCATCTTTAACTAAAAGAAGCAAATAAAAAAAATACTTTTGTTGTTGACAACAAAAATTTACAATGAATGTATATGTTTTTATTGAAAACTAAAATACATTTCTTCTCTATAAACTGGTGAAGGAGACATGATTTTCCAGTTCCAGCATTCCCGATGACAAGGAACTTAAAGAGAAAATCTGGAAAACAAATAAATATTAAAAAATTTTGTAAAATAATATTCATTCATTCATCTTTAATACCTGCTTATTCCCTAGCTTGGGCTACACACTCACAATCACTATGGGCAATTTAAAATCACCAACTGGAGTACCGGTATAAACCCACGCAGGTGCAGGGAAACTTTACACAGAATCATATTATCAGTTTTTAATCTGATCAGTTCTCTCAGTTCTGTTTCTGTGCTTTAAAACACCATTCATTTGTTCATCTTTTTATACAAGCTTATTTCTTCACGGGGTCTGCTGGAGCCTGTCACAGCATACAAAGGGCGAGAGGCAGGGTGACAGCCTGGATAGGTCGCCAGTCATAGGGCAAACACACACACACTTGCGTGCGCACGACAGACAGATGGACAGACAGAAGAACTCCATTTTTTATGTTTAAGTTCTGCCATACACTTAGGTTAAGCAATTAGTGCACTTTATATTGTACACTAATTTTACTTATGCAGCATTACTTATGTTTCCATTTTTCTGCACCTTATACATGTTCACACCCCATGACATTCTGACAATTTATCCACATCGACTATCATGCAATACTGTATTTAATAGTATATGCATGTTATAGTGTTCTTATGCTTATGCAAATTCAGTAGTTAATGACTGTAATTCAATAATTTATTACATTATATATTTTTATTTATTTGTACCAACTTCGCTGTACTTAGTACTCATTAATTAGAACAATTAAAAAAAATTATAATCTTGATTGGGGGCAGTGCGGTGACATAGTGGTTAGCACGGTTGCTCGACACAAGAAGGTCCCGGGTTCGATTGCGGATTCGAGAGTTTGTAATGTACATGTTTTTTTTAACGGTCCAAAAAAATGTACATTAGGTTTATTGGTGATTCTAAATTGCCCCTGCGCTCCGCCCTATGTGCGCTGGGATAGGCTCCAGCAGACCCTCGTGATATAGAGCGGATATAGAAGATGAATAAATGAATTTTATACACTTTTAAATACGCTTCTTTCGGGTACTATGACGATTTGCATTCTAGTTGGCATGAACGTGGAGATAATTTTTTCTACGATATTTCTAAATATCCGACTCGATTAGAAAGTTTATTAGTCGCCTATCTATTAATCCAGGCAGAAAAACATGTACGGCTAGTGACATAGCTGTTACTCTCCATCGCTATTAGCCTACGAACTGTTATACCTGTGATGCATCACACAGGGACACCTGCTAAATCAATGCAGCAAAGACTCAGCCTGTTAACCAAGTACAGCACTGACTAACGGGTTCCTACCGTATGTCTCGGACATGGCGGATGTTTATTGTAGATTTCTCAGCAGTGTCGAGGAGGAAATTAAATAAATAGGACAAACCCTCAGCGAGATCCGCGCATCCTGGAAGAACGCACAAGCCGCACACTTCCGGTTCCGAATTTCAATGTAAGAGCCTAATACTGGTGCAGTTTATTGTTGAAATTAAGCACAAAATTATTGCAAGTTGTCTTGAAAAATAGCATATAAAGAATCTTTTCGTGCTTTTTTTCAATAGCTTGTATACAGTTATGTTCAATAGACATAACTATACAAAACATTTGAAGTTCACATTTGGACTAAATGTTACTTATAGGTCTTCGTGAATATGTGGCTGTAGACCAACTATGTTCTAGAATATTCATTCATTCAGTCTGCTAGAGCCCATCCCATAGGGCAAAAGGCAGGGGTACACCAGGGACAGGTCGCCAGTCCATCGCAGGGTCAAACATAAACAACATTCACTATGGGCAATTTACCATCACCAATCAACCTAATGTGCATGTTTTTGGACTGTGGGAGGAAACCGGGGTACCCGTAGGAAACCCACGCACATGCAACTTCGCACAGAAAGACCCAGTGCAGAGTTTGCATGTTATTATTATTATTTATAATTTTTTATTATGACAGAATTTAAAAGGTATTTGACTACGCCAGGAACAGATCTATTGCTATATAGGAAGCAATTTAAAATCCTCATTCATTAACCGAAATAGAGTGAAGTCAACTAAAATGGGCCACATTTAAATAAATGACTAAATGAGAGCAAATGTTAAAATGTAGGTTTATGTCCTCTTTAATACCTTTATAAGTTATTAATTAAATTTACTTTCATGCTCGTTTACTTCGCAATTTCTCTTACTAACGTTATGTGACACTTTGCCCCGCCCACATAATGAAATTGGACTAATTGAAATTATTGATAAATGTTAACGCAATGCAAGAAAGGTTTTTGCAATTCTCTGTAAAATGTAACGTTAAAGAGGCATTACACTATAGTCTTGTTTGGGCCATTTTATCCCACAGACCATTCAGCATAGTGTGTAGGTAATAAAAAACATTTTGTCAGAAGTGGGATTCGAACCCACGCCTCCAGGGGAGACTGCGACCTGAACG
>JAOTQW010000032.1:10991739-11003658 GCA_026260075.1 Sisor rabdophorus | reverse complement strand
GCTCAGTTGTAAGTCGCTCTGGATAAAAGCGTCTGCCAAATGCTGTAAATGTAAAGAGATCTATATGCCTATATTCAGTTAGTCATAGGGCCACGTGCAGGCAAGAAGTTACACATCTTACTCAGCAATAAATTCCACCTAGACATTTCACATTTTATTGGTCTAATAGAAAAGCTTCTGCACATCTAAAAATGAAGATCTTGTGCTTTTTTCTCATCTATGTTGTGTAAAAAAAACAACAACCATACAACATCCAGATTTTAAAAGTTTTATAAAACTCGTGGCCTGCTGTCAACAGGATGAATCAAGTTTTACACTGACCAGGTTGCAATGTGTCTAGATGCAAGGCCCTTTGAAAGCTGCCCACAGCTTCAATTTAGAATAAGTTCTGCAGTCAAGTAAGTTTTGCCTCATTGCTTGAGTTTCATGTCTTTGAACACCTGACCCTCACATGTGCTTGTTGAGCACAAACATAACGTAGGTCAGTTAAATAAAAATGAAAGGTCATTCTTACCTTTTGGCTCCTGTGCAAACCATCTTGCCTGAACTGAAAATCAGAGCAGTTGTTCTAGGTTCTCGTATTCTCATGATAACAGCTGCAAAACGCTGAAAGTAAGAATTAAGAAAAAAATTTATCATATAACATTTAAAAGTATAGTCATTGAGGATTGTTTTTTTTTTATTGAGGCTGTGAAGCATCAATGGTTTACAAAATTTAATTTCTTGTCCACTATAAAGTATGTGTTACCGGGTAGAGGGTCAAAAAACTATAATTTATTAATTTGCAGCAAACAATGCAACATACTAAATATTTATAGTGTAAAGAAAGTATTTGTACATAGCCAAGAATTACCTTAGGATTGTACTCTGCATTCCTGGCTCGTAGTGCTATCGTCTTTAGGTCAAGTTTGCATCCCAAGTTAACAGTTGAAACAATATTCCTATAATAATAAATTACAAATGAAGAAAGGGATCAACATTGTCATCTAGTGTGTATAAAGATTCAAAACTCACTGTAATTGAGGAACGATGCCAGAGCTTTCAGAAGCAGGTGTGGCAGGGGTGATAGGGGTCATAGGGGTAAGAGGGGTTGTGTAAAGAGGGGTGTTTCCTGGCAGTGCTGTTGTGGTAGAAACTGCTTGTGAGTGATAAAGTTGTGGAGTTTGGCCAGATGTTCCCACTATGCCACCCTGTTGTTGAGATGCCACCTGCTGCTGCTGCTGTTGTTGTTGTTGTTGCTGCTGCTGCCTCTGTTGTTCCTCTAAAAGTGATAGGCTGTTGGTGTTCTGTACTGGTTGTGGTGTAAGTCCTGTACCATATGGCATCATGGGACTAAATATGGGAATACCAGGCGTCATGGCCCCCTAAAAGCAAACAAAAAAGTTGATTTAGCACAGGCAAGTATGCTCTTCAAAGATTTTCATTGAACTGTTCTTTCATTCATTCATTCATTCATTCATTTTCTATACCCGCTTATTCCCTACCTCAGGGTTACATGTGGCACTCCATCCCAGACGAACAACCACAAACAATTACTTCTATGAGCAGTTTGTTTGAAAAATTGCCCATCAACCTAATGAACATGTTTTTGGACTGTGGAAAACAGTACCCGGAGAAAACTGACTACGCACAGAAAGACCCCTTACCCGGGACCTTCTTGCTGTGAGGTGACTGTGCTAACCACGATTTTTCAAAACTGAATATTTTAGCATGCTTAATTACCTGAGGTGATGCAAGGCTTTGTGGAAATGGAGGCAAGCTGTTGTTCTGCTCCATATTGTTCAGTTATGAAGCAAACAGCAGACAAATTAGATCAGTACAGATGCAACCAAAGACTGTTTAGACTGCTGATGTCCAACAGCATACGGTGATGCAGACTTTAAAAAACAAAAAAAACATACAAAACAGAATTAATAGAATGATAATCCTTCATTGTAAAGAAATCAAAACACTAGCCATAATAGTTGTGATAACCATGTAGTGTAGGGATATGGAGGGTTTGCATAAACAGCTTTTATATCCATTGAAATCATTAAACAAACATTGGATGAGTTTTTGCAATCGACTGGCATGTTTAAACAGACCCAAGTGTGTGACATGGACCTCACACAGAAATAGTCATGTAAATAAGGGACATCACCTGCTATCTAGGAATCATGTTTTACATTATACAGCAACTAGGAATAGAGATGATTAATAATAGTAAAGTTTTAATCCACTGCTGATTTTGCACATTTGCCCACTGAACTAGAAATTATATCTAGACTTGACATTTATTCTACAAGTACATCAGGATAAACATTTTTAAAAAGTAGATTCTCTCTTTTGACGAGTAAAATTATTTGATCCACTGTCAAACAGCAAGATTTCTGGTTTCCAGATAGCTTTTATACAGGTAACGATCTAAGAAGAATTCTCCTAAAATGTGTGTGCTCCTAATCTCTGTTTATTAACTGAAATAAAGAAGCAAATCAAGCAATCATATTACAAACTCCCTACCATAGCAAAGACTAAAGAGCTGAGATATAGAGCACACTATATATTTGCTCACCAGTACAAATAATCGTATTCAGGTTTTCCAAATCATGTCCATGGCCACAGGTCATAAAAATCAAGCACCTATGCATGCAGATAATTTTTACTAACATTGGTAAACGAACGGGTCACTCTCAGGAGCTCAGTAAATTCCAGCATGGAACTGTGATTGAAGTCGTGAAATTTCCTCGCTCCTAAATATTTCACACAACTGTATTATAAGAATGTGAAAGTATTTGGGAAAGACAGCAACTAAGCCATGTTAGTGGTAGGCCACGTTTACTGAAAGAGGGAGTCAGCGGCTGCTGAGGCACAAAGAGGTTGCCAACTTTTTGTAGTCTATTTTTTACAGAACACCAAACTAAACGTGGCCTTCAGATTAGCTAAGGAACAGTGCACAGAACTTCATGGAATGGGTTTCCACAGCCGGACAGCTGGACTCCAGGGCAGTGAAGAAGCGTTTAAGTGACTAATCGTTTTCCCCAATCTGGCAATCTGATAGCTGCGAAGGGCTGACCGATGTCATATCGAACCCTATTGATTAGGAATGAAGTGTCAATCAATGCAGGTGAGTAAAAACTTTTGGCCATATAATGTACAACAGGGACAAGATTGGAAACCGACACAACACTGGAATGAGCTACAAAACTATCACCAAGCAGCTTGGTTAGATGACAACAGTTGGTGCGAAACAAAAATTAACAATCGTCAATCTTCTTCGAGTTTTAATCTCCATGCAAGATCTCACCTCGCTGAGTTTCAATAATCACAAAACAGCCAGGAACGGTGTTTGGAGGGAGACTGCTGCCTATGTCTTCAAGAACACCATCCACAGAGGAGAAAAAGGCGAAATTCGTATTGGGCCATTTATTCACGTTTATTTAAAAAAAAAAAAAAAGTCCCCAAAACACAATCACCACCTTGTCGATGTACCACCGGAACAAGGGAGCGTCTGTTTTTCCACACTTGGCTGCAATCGTGTCTCATCCCTGAGCAAACCGACATGGTTTCAATTGTTAATGATCAATAGAGTCAAGCATAGTTTGTTGTGTTATGGTTGTTTTGTGTCATCCAAAAATAAAGATGTGAAGATCTGCGTTTTCCCTCTTGTTCAAGTAATGTTTAGATGACAGTTAAAACACTAACTTGTAATAAATAGGTGGAATTAAGGGCGGGAAAAAAACTTCTATTTATGCCGCGCAAAATTGAAATACATTAATTCTTGACATGTCCGATTAAAGATATTTTCTTAAATGCCAACCCACATCAGCAACAGAGGAATAAATAAAGTTAAGACGAAGAGGGGAGACTATAACTGTATAACGCGGGATGACTGGTAGAGATTTAGCAGCAGTTTCAGTCACCAAAACCTGTGAAGATCTGAAACAAAAAAAGTGACGTACTAAAGTTTAGTGCTACATTTAAAAAAAGACACATGAATGTGTAAAACGAAAAAAAAGATCATTTTGCCTTAAATGAAAGCGGCAGCAAACCGGGATTCAAGGAAATGAATCGTAGTGTGGCACATTCTCCTTGCTGGGAAAGCAAAGACACCTACTTATAAACGAATATATCAGTGTGTCTATGCCGCAAGGAAAAGATGTGAGACAGAGCAAAAGCTCACGAGTTCAGGCAAAAAATAGCTGCAGTTAGCAAATGCTAACGCTATGCTACCGTTAACATGTCACCAATAACAACATTCGCCTTAATCCAACCAGGAACATTACCTAAAAAAGATAACACAAAAAAACAAATGCATACAAAACGACATAAACCCAAAACTTTAAATGCGCACATATCCCGTCTAAGAGTTAGTAATTACCTTGTCTTAGACCGGGCGCAAAATCCCCATGAGCCTTTACAACCAGTTCCGCCTACACGTTGAACTACTTCCGGCGTTTTAATGTCCCTTGGCCCATGATGCTTTGCGTGAGTTGGAAAATCCACATATCCGGTCTCGCTAAAATTTAAACTGTCACCAAGATTCACGCATTGACAACAGTCTAAAAGGCAAGGATTGTCTGTTATGTATAATTGTAATTTAAAAATAACATTAAACAAAATCTGAAAAAATAATAGATAATTTGGAGCTATTGCTTATAGATCTGTTACATTTTAAATATACTCTCTTGTGTTATTAATTTGGATTTAAACAAGTTTTGAAATAAAAAAAGCCATTTAATTGTATTTCATTAAATTATTTTTCTATTCTTTCATTAATTCATATTCATTCACTTCTATGCCTGCTTATTCCATAATTTGGAGTCATGGGGCTCTGCTGGACCCTATTATAGGGCCACAAATAGATAAACACACTCGCACTCATTCCTATTGGGAATTTAGAGTCAATCACTCTAATGTACATGTTGTTATACTGAGGGAGAAAACCGGAGTACCCGGAGGAAACCACCGGGGGCAAGGGGGTGGTATGCAAACTTTGCACAAATAGAACTGGAAAATCATTATTTTGGTTTGTATATATAAACAACAACAAAGATCTCTTTTCATAGGTCACTTAGCCAACACAAGAAAGCCCAAGCTATAGCTGGGTGCGAGTGTATGGACAGCGTAAGAAATACCGCATGGCTGCTGTAGGAACTTGGTCTTTCTCCCTCCCTGCTGTAGAAAAAATGCGCTGCATGATTCTAGCGAAACACTGTTCCACTGATGTTGTAGAGAATGCAATTGGAGGTGAACACAATATTTATTAGTTTTATATATTAGAGATTAAATGGAAGTCTCATTCAATTCCCTTACAGGGGTTAAAGATGTAATTTTGCTTGTAAAAAAATATGATAAACTTTAATGAAAATACCATGTATATTGGAAAAAATAATTTTTTTCTTTATTTTTAGATGTTGAGAATGACATGCAAACAGGCCATTATATAGTTGGAAGAGGAGGCTTCCCCAACAACATGGGAATAGTTGAGTGTGATGCAGCAATAATGGAAGGTCTTCCTGGGAGATTTGGAGCAGTAGCTGCACTGCGCGGGTAAAAAGAGGGAGATGGTGAATTATAATTTTAAATCAAATGGCTTTATGTACATCTAAATGTGTTTTTGTCCTATTATTAAAAAATATTTTTCCCTACTACTGAAATTTAATTTGATACATTTTTACTGCAATTATTTAGTCTTGCAGTAGAAAATGCATCCAATTGTATCTGTTTTTTCGCTGTTATTGTCAGAATTGGGCAGCCATGTCGGGTAGCACGCCAAGTCATGGAGAAAAGTCCACACAGCTTTTTAGTGGGTGAAGGAGCTGAAGCATTTGCACGAGAACAAGGTTTTACAATTGAACCCAATTACAACATGCTTTCAGAACATACAGCCAGCGCATATCAGGTACCTGAACAGAATGTTGGTTACACTGCCAGCTAATTTTTGGCCAGTGGCCAAAACTTATATTATTCACCTATACAAAAGTAAACACAATTATTTTATTTAGTCTATTTTTGTTTTAATTTGGCACACACCTAAAGGAATTTCTTGAAAAGGGGAAGCAAGTTAGAGGCCATGATACAATTGGTAAGTATAAACCGATGTCCCTTTACAAAGATAACAAATGAATATTTATTATTTATTTATTTATAAAAAACAAACATGTTTTACAGACATCTGCAGTTGGGCTGTAAAAGTTGTATTTAATGTGTATTTATGTAACAATTTTAAATTTATTTGACTGTATTTTCTTTAAATTTTAAAGATACGTGTGATAAATTAGGAGTAGTCTGCACAATATTTACCTTGAGCAGTATATACCTTATATAATATATAAGGGATCAATATTCTAACTAATAATAACATTTACTTAATAATTTTACAGCAGATCCAAACGGAACAGAGCAGAGTAACAATATCTTGTATTTCCTTACAGGTATCATTGCTTTGGATCTTACAGGAAACATAACTGTCGGTAAGGATAATTCTGTCTAATGCTTGTGTTTACTTTCATTAAGTGACAAATGCATTTTCATATTCACGCACAAAATAAATACAACAGATAATCAAAAAAGACATTTGCTAATATGACACAGATCCCCAAAAGCAGCTCTTATGTTACTGTCCTTGTTAATTCATTATTTTTGAATTATGTTACTGTCCTTGTTAATTCAACTGAATTACCTCAGGTTGTTGGTAAAAAAAAAACAGGTAAAAAAAACTACTACTATTGTACTAATGTGGTTATCAACTTCTAAGGTGTTTCTACATCAGGAAAACCATTCAAAGCCCCAGGTAGAGTGGGAGACTCTCCACTTCCTGGTTGTGGCCTGTATGCTGACCACACAGTAAGCTTTTTACTTGCATTACAGCAAAGACACCTTTCACACTTTTGTGTATCATTTGTTGTTGTTTTTTGTGGCAGAAGGTATAGCTTCTTGTGGCAGAAGACAACAAAGTTCATTAAAAGTTCAGTCATTCATCTTCTAAACATGCTCATTCCCTAGCCCAAAGTCACAGGGGTCTGCTAGAGCCTATCCCAGCACACATAAGGCAAAAGCCAGGGTACACTGGACAGGTTGCTAGTCCAACAAAGGGCCACACATAGAGACAACCTCACACACACACTCATTCTGTGGGGGGGAACCAAAGCTTACCCAGAGTAAACCCACACAAGCACAGGGAGAACATGCAAACTCAGAAAGACCCCTTGCTTGGGAATCGAACCCAGGACCCTCCTGCTGTAAAGCTGTGATAAACACTACGCCACCATTTAATAACATTAAAAGTTATTAAAAATATTATATCTTAGGCTTTGGAGAACAGTAAATTTAGTTCTTCTTTCTGTATTTCAGGTGGGTGCTGCAGCAGGTTAGTGCTCTGTAAAGTGGTCTCATTAAATTCTGTTAAGTAGTGTTAATATTAATGTTATTAATGTTATTTTTTCGATCCCAGCATCAGGTGATGGGGACAAAATCATGTGCTATTGTCCTAGCTTTCAAGTTGTACAATTGATGAGACAGGTGTGTAATTAGCACCTTAAACCATGTATTAGTAAAGTTTATTTATTTATTTTATTTGTTAAATGTATTTTGATAATGAAAGATTTTTTTTACTCTGTATTAGAGCAGTGAAGGTCATTCATATGCTATTATCTGTCCTTGGAATTTCTTTGGGTGTAAATGTCTTTCTTTTGAATAATTACCTGAAGAGTTTGGGTGGATTGGTAACGAAATCAATAGACATGCAGGGGACATATATGCTATGCTATATATATGCTATATGCTATTTGAAATATGCTATTTGAAACCCCCCAGTACCCACAAGGGACAAACTCTTACTGAAATACCCTGCTTTTACAGACACTGCTGCAACTGCGGTGCAAGTTTATATGGTTATATCTAGATTAGTATAAACCCAGCTTTATTAATTATCATTAATTTATTATAGTACTACTATATGCACATTTTTTAATACAAATTGATTGAATATCAACTTTTATCAGTAGAAGTAAATACAATCATTATTACTATTATGTTCATATGTTATCTGGGTAAAAGGTTTACAGTGTTTATCAGTGCTACCACAGGCTAACCTTCATGTTGTTTCTTTTCCTACAAGGGTTTGTCTCCGAAAGAAGCATGTTGTTCTGTCTTGGCTGATATAAGGAAAAAAATGGCAGAAGAAAAATTATTTGAAATTGCGCTTATTGCCTTAAACCTGAAGGTAAACTACAGCCTGTGTGAGGGCTGTAATTAGACGAATCTGTTAAATAAAAGCATGACTATGAACACAAGCAGAAGTTGAACTGATAGGATGTGTTACACATTGAGGTTTATTTATTTTGACATTTTTATTTCATACTCAGGGGGTGACAGTATTTGCCTTTTTTTTAGGGAGAGGTTGGTGCAGCTTCCTCGGTGGAATTCCCCTATACCTTCTGGAACCAGGGAATGGATTCAGTGGAAAAACATGTTTCTTTTTAAATAACCTATTAATTGTACAAATTACATATTCCTAAATAAACAATTACCACAGATAAAAAAATGGTGTATGGATTTATATATAAAACAGTTATATACAGCAATTGCCACTGTTCTTGTGTATTTGGTAAATGATTTAATTGTATAATTTCAGTAATTACGTGTGGTTAAGTCTCAGGCACAATCACGATCTGTTGACACAGAAACACCCCCATTTCCCCCTTTCCCCTTCATTTATCTCTTTCTTTTTTCTTTTCTACCTACCGACGGATCTAATTGATCATATATTCACACTAGTCTTTGCCACGTTTCACTAATGACGTAATTTTTACCTCTTATGATAGAGGGCAGGATTGCAGTAGTAGTGAGTGAAACGGCCTAACGACTATGAACTCATTACTAATTCTTTGCGAAGAAGGGAGTTGTAGTTTTTAGTGTTGTTATCTTCCTTAATATACATTCGCGCTTTTGCAATATAAAACTACTACTTCCGTAAAACCGTGCCAACCGTATGTGACGCAGTGTGTTTGAAGAGTTTGCTATTTCCTGGTTGATCAGTCAGCCATTTTGGGTTTCAAACCAGGAGCCTCTAGTCTGAGGGAGTAGCTAGCCGGATACTTTTTGGAATCGAAGAATTGTTTTTTTCTAAACGTTTAAAAGGACCGACGTGTTATTAAAGAAGAGGACTTACTTTTACAGTGTACAATTCACCATGAATCCCGAATAGTAAGTGGATTAATTACTGATAAGCTTGCTATTTTTTAAACCAGCTAGCGTTAGCTAAATTTTCAACAGGGATCAGGTTTGACAGCTAGCCAGGTTAACTATCTACTAGTTTTCTGTCAGCAGAGGAGAGTAGCTGGGCTGTGTCAAAATTAGCTTTTTAGGCTTCACATGGGCCGTGTTAATCGTATTATTGTATTTCGTTAGTTATTGGCGACTTTTTTTGTTTGATTATCTTTAGCAACCGTTTATGGGCAGATTAGGTTGACTAACGTTAGCCGTTTAACCCCCAGTGAGGTTGACTGTTTATTTATTAGCTACCCACCGTAAACCGGTATTAATGTACCCACCCATCTTAACTGTTCTATTATAATGAAGGAAATGGCGATGTTGTTCTGATATCAATTATTTCCATATATATTGTCAACTAGCTATTGTTGAGTTAATGCACTCAATAAATTATGAAGATAATCTGAAAATGACCAGAACCACATCAACAATAACTCTTATTCTGTTTACGAAATATGTATTGCTCTCCAGCTGAACATTTCCTATTTGTACCCTATATATGTAACTCCATATCTATGGGTAACCGTATATGTAAACATATGTGTGTGGTAAAGAAAGGCTGTACACCTCACATTAGCTTTAAATCATGTATTATTTATTTACCAGGTGCTGCGTGGATTATACATTTCTCTTCACTTTTATTGGTATTTAAATAGGTCCGATTTAGCAATGGGATCAGTCTAATTATAGATTTCAGAGCAAACTATTTAAGATCATGTTTTTACTGTTCCACTGAATTTAACAGGGACAAAAAAGCCTAATTCTGTATCTTTTAATACTGAACATTTTAGATATGAAGTGGTTATACTAGTCACACTAAAATAGACAAAATATAAAGAAGTATAGATGTGTTGGTGGTTTCTTTGCTGTAAGATGGCAGATCCGATTTGTTGTGTGTCTGTTGTGTTTTATTTGAATAATCGTACACAGATCACTGTCACAGGTTTCCTTAGATATTAGTCTTCAAATTAGTAAATTCTTTCATAAGGCTTAGAGAAGTCCAGGCTTGAGAAAGGAAGTCACCCTTCCTCTGTTCAGCTGTGTTAGTCATGTGCAGATCACATGCCAAGTGACACGGCCTGTACTGTCTTTTATTCTAAAGACTGAGTAACTGGAAAGTCACTTGGCTTCAAGATGTATTGACTACAGTTTGCATTGTGCCATTTTATGGTTATGCTATGTTTTGTGTTTACTTCGTCAAGATGCATATGATTTTTAATGCTGATATTCCCTGTCAGCAGGCATTGTGCCAGTTCATGGTGTGCTTACAAAACATGTACACGCAAGACATAACATTCGTAGGATTTTAAATAATAGGTGTAGCCGAAAAGAAACTTTGTCACTTGTAGTGCAAAATGAGCTAATTACAATATAATTTATCCTTTTTTAATATATAATTCTTTTTGTTCCTTTATAAATATATATTTATGCTGTAATACCTCATAAATGTTTTTGGAGGTGTAACAATAATAAATGAATAATGAACAGCAGGAGTTTATCGTCAGCTGTTATCAGCTTCATGAGAAAAGTATGATTCGGATTTATTTTAGTGAAACCGGGCAGGAATCTTCGGCTTATCTAATGAAATAACCAGAGGAGCAGGACAAGCAGACACAAACATACTTACTTTAGCCCTAACTTAAAAACAGAAATCCACCCCCCTCTTTACAGCAAATATATGAGCTCACTTTTCAGGTTTTTAAAGATATTGACCATAACTCTGTGTCCTTACAGGTAAATACAGGCGTGTATATCCTGTGTCACAAAGCCATTTATAAAGCCCACATGTGAACAGAGTTTAGGAATCACATATTTCATATATTTTATATGCACAAAAGTGTAACATTACTTTGCTGTAATGCTTTTAGATGTCAGGGTTGTGCTTTAATGCGAAATAATGCAAGCATTGTAGTTAAAATACTGAATAAAATTACCAAAAATAGTACATGTAATGTTGGTTTAATTCAATTTTTCTCAGAAATAAAAATGGTCACATGAGGGTTTCTAATTAATTTACATGTAGCATTGATCACAGTTCATTTTTGCTTAATAATAAAAAAATTTCTTTGCAATAGCATGCAAATTTGTATGTTCATCATAATGTATTAGCATCCCTTTGTTTTATAAATAAAGAACAGGGCGAAGGTTGGCCACTGTACATTAAACACAAAAATGCAGATCCTTACTGAAATTGAAAAATTGAACATTCGGCCCAGCCAATTTGTGTTTGCATTTTAATTGGTCAGAAATTGAAGTACTAAAACGTGTTTAGAGGCCTGGGAACAGGTCATTACATTTTATTGACAGGGGGCATTTACAAAAGTTGGGTGACAAAGACAGTCGCATGTACAGTGAGGTGTACGAAGAAATAAAAACCAAAGAAATTTGGTTACCAAGAGCATTGTGTAATGGGGTAGGAAACTTTAGGTACTTTACAATAATTCATTCATTCATCTTTGAACCCGCTTATTCCCTAGCTTTGGGTCTTGGAGGTCTGCTGGAGCTTTCCCAGCACACATAGGGCGAGAGGCAGGGGTAGACCCTGGACAGGTTGCCACATGCACTCTTGCTTACATTTACAGCATTTGGCAGACGCTCTTATCCAGAGCGACTTAAGGGCCTTGCTGAGGAACCCACAGTGGTGGCTTGGTGGTGCTGGGAATTGAA
>JAOTQW010000032.1:10968953-10991639 GCA_026260075.1 Sisor rabdophorus | reverse complement strand
CCGGTCTTTCTGGTATTAGTCCAACACCTTAACCACTAGGCCACCCCTTCCCCTCAACCACTAGGCCCTTCCCCTACTTGCTTCTAAGGCTATTTAGAAACACCAGTCAACCTAATTTACATGTTTTTGAAATGTGGGCGGAAACTAGAGTACGCAAAAAAACCCACGTGGGTAAAACATGCAGCCTCCACACAAAGACCCGGCAATCGAACCCATGACCTTCTTGCTGTGAGGTGAACGTGCTAATTACTACACCACTTTGCACTTTATTCTAATTCTGCTGCGTAAATACATGTTCACATTGCTACATTAATCTTTTAGTTTAAATTATGTTTATTCTTTAGCTTTTTAAGGAATCCCAATCTGGTTACTTAAGTTTTCTCAACATCAAGCTGAGACACAGAATTAGCCATTTAGCATTTAACGTCCTGCACAAGCGTTGTCCAAGCTCGGTCCTGGAGAGCAAATTCTGGAGGGTCCTGCAGAGTTTGGATCCAGCCCTGAACCTGAACCAACTAATCAAGATCTTGTTAGGTTTACTTAAAACTTACAGGTAGGGGTATTAAGCCAGGTTGGAGCTAAATTCTGCAGAACACCAACTCTTCAGGACCAAGTTTGCACACTCATGTCCAACTCTAAAAACGTACCTCATTTTATTTTGCTAAAGAATTCAACCTAAAGTCCTTGTAGGGTAGTATTAAATATGTTTATTTTAACCACAGTAAAATGCTTTAAACCACTCAAGTTATCTATACCCAATTATAGGGTATAGTTATATGGGAACGGGGAACAGAACATCTTTACCACTGGGAACAGAACATCTTAACCACTGCATCACCAGTGGTTACGATGTTGGACTACCAACTTAAAACCAGGATTTAATTCCCAGCACCACCGAGCCTCGACTACTGGGCCCCTGAGCAAGACCTTTAACCCCCAAGATCAGTTCAGTTGTATAACAGGAAATAATGTAAGTCACTCCCACAGAGCATCTGCCAAATGCTGCAATTGTAACTGTATTTTTGCACATAAGTCAGTATTTTGAACTTGCATATATTTTTTTCACCTGGTGACGGTGTGGCATAGCCGACCTACTTGTGAATTAGTGGTGTATTTAGTTATTTGTAAATGCAAAAGCCAGGAACAAAGCCTTGTGTTTGAATAATTGTCAGTCTTTTTATTCATTGAGATTGCCTCCTTTTTCAGTTCAAACCTGGATGTATATCCTATAACAACATCAAATCAGTCCTGTTAATTGAGTTTATAATCTTTACTGTATATTTATGTATTAGTGAGGGCTCTAATATATTGTATTAAAAGCCTTCTACGGCAAATACTGCTAAAGTATTTGCTGAAGATGTGGTAGCTTAGTGGTTAAGGTGTTGGATTGCAAATAAGGTTTGAGTTCAGTTCCTCTTAAGCCCTTGAGCAAGATCCATAGTACCCTCAACTGCTTAGTTGTGTTAATGAGATAAATGTATGTGTGAATACTAACACTGAACATGGGCATATGATGCAACAATAGAAATGTAAATGTAATTGCTTTATTGATCAATGTCAGTGTAGCTGATCGAGCCATGAAAACCAAGCCTGTATGTAACATGTAATCGCTACACCCAGACTATACTCACAGATGTTGAATTAGACAGTCAGCGTTTGGCCAGTGTTTTTTTTTTTTAAATAGTCCTATTTTTTCATGTATATTTTACTACCTGAATCTTTAATGTTTAAGGTCATAAATAAAAAATTTTTTTACCTGAGATATTAATTACACTTGCATAAGCATCTAACATTATCCGGTATCTCATCCTGCTGAGGATGAGTAGTGATGTTGCTGCATTTTAGTAATTGAATCCTATGTAGCTACAGCTGGAGGATGTCAAAATCTTTCACAGCCTGAGTGTCTAATACATTGTTGTTGCTTACTTCTCTACAGTGACTATTTATTCAAGCTGCTTTTGATCGGGGACTCCGGTGTTGGAAAGTCTTGTCTTCTCCTCCGGTTTGCGGTAAGTGTTTTTATTTGTTTGTATGTTGAATAAAAGTAATTTCGGGCTGTGTAGGTGACTCATGTCAGTGTTTCTTTCCTCTCTTTAATTTCAATTAAAAGTTCTGAAATTCTATCATAAATGATAAAATTAGCTGAGGTAAATTTAAAGGATTATAGTAAGTGACAAAGCTGACATTTTTACAGCTGTTTGGGATTACTGTAGAAAGTAAAAAAAAATCTGCAAGCCTATCTTTGCAATGATCACTGGAAGTCATCCTATTTTAGCAGCAGCAGACACTTGGCTGATGTTTGGTGTCAAAGAAAGCTACATGTACAGTGAAGTGTAATTTGGGGGAAAAAATATATCCCTTTTTGAACATGAGCATTTTGTAAAAGGGTAGGAATCTTTAGGTGCTTTGCAATCAGGTCTGATTCCGATTATGGAAATAATCAGAATTCTGCTGTGCAAATACATGTATTCAGAGTTTCTATTTATTATATCAAGTAATTTGCTTTAACATTTTATAGAATCCAGTGGAAATGTTGCAAAATGTTGCCACACAGATTTAAAATGTTGTCAATTTTCTTTCTAACATCATTCTAACAGACTAAACTGTTTATTTTGTTTAGACAAGGTTATTTTATGTCAGTGCTTATCCTGTGTGTGCACAACCCCTCTGGGCTTGTCGTAGTTTGGTCAGCGAGCATGCACACAGGGATGTGAGACGTAATTAAAATTTGCATGCTTGTATCTAAAAACCCAGTTTAGTAAATGTTTGCCTACTTTCATTCTTTCTTTGATTAAATTCAAGAGTTTAAGCAAAGCTTAGATAAACGCTGCACACATGCAGGCCTGCACCGTTGTGGTCTTTGAATTTGAATTGATTCTGGATGTTTAGGAACAGATTTTGGAATCCTCAGAGAAAGACTCATGATAATTTGATTTTCTTCTGCTAAATAGATCTAAACACTTGGTTTAAATCTAATTTTGTTTGACATATGTAATATTCTGTGGGTTTTAATTTTGAAATGTCATATTGAAGAGTCTATACCACGTTTTATGCAATTGATGGCAGAAATTGTGAACTATGATGGTTAGGGTGGTAAGTCTTTGTAGATTGATTAGGCCATCCTGTCTTTGTTTCCTTTCTTTACCAACTTACCTGAAATGTAAATTAATTACCTTAAGTTTACCTTTTTTAATGTTCATCTCACCAATTTATGTTAGGACAAAAATTAAAAATACAGTGTGCTTAAACTGGAAGCCCATTCATTTTTTTTCCCCACCAGGATGACACGTACACAGAAAGCTACATTAGCACTATCGGTGTGGACTTCAAAATAAGAACTATAGAATTAGATGGCAAGACTATCAAACTTCAAATCGTAAGTCTCCTTCAGAACAACATTATATTGTTATGATCTTACATGCTTGTTATATTTTTAAATCCTATATAATGACTTTTTATTTCTTATTTAGATTTCAAAGGTTCTGCCTTGCTTGGTCTTTATTCTGTTTTTGTGTTTTCCTGCAGTGGGACACAGCAGGTCAGGAGAGGTTTCGCACAATTACATCAAGCTACTACAGGGGAGCACATGGCATTATTGTAGTCTATGATGTTACAGACCAGGTTGGAGTGCCAGCTACTAAAGCTGTTTCTGAAGCACCTGCATGTATATAATTAGACAAGGTTGATATCAGGTGACCTTTTTAAAATGCTGACCTCCGTGTTTTCCTTCAAAGGAGTCCTTCAACAATGTTAAACAGTGGCTACAAGAAATAGATCGCTACGCCAGTGAAAATGTCAACAAATTATTGGTGGGCAACAAGTGTGACCTAACAACAAAAAAAGTGGTGGACTACACAACGGCGAAGGTAAGCGTGCTTTGTAATTCTGAAAATAATAATGCTACACATTCACTACACGCCAGTAACTATGTTCAATACTGTTGAGGTGTTCATTATTTCAAATGTTGGTTATTCTATAAATAATAATAATAATTTATAAATTAATTCATTCAAGTCGTATAATCAATCACGTTTTCTTTAAGGAAAGAAAGTAGCCAAGTTATTTTGTAATGTTGTTAATTGTAAGGGTTTTTTTTCTCTGGTTTTATTTATTTGTCTTCAGGACAATTTCTCTGTAATTAAAAGGAATTTTAGTGTCTTATTGACACCACACTACTAACTTTGACTGATTTACAAGTATATTATATTTTCTTTTTATAAGTGTTTAATGGCTTCTGTGGATTGAACAGAATAACGCTCCACCACATGGTTTCATTAAAAGATAATTAACAGATTTTATGTTCTCAGACAGGGCGGCACGGTGGTGTAGTGGTTAGAACGGTCGCCTCACAGCAAGAAGGTCCTGGGTTTGCTTCCCAGGTCTTTCTGTGCGAAGTTTGCATGTTCTCCTGCATTTTGCTTGGGTTTACCCCACATTCTCTGGTTTCCTCCCACAGTCCAAAAACATTAGGTTGACTGGTGAGTCTAAATTGCCCATAGTATTAAGTGTGAATGGTTGTTGTCACTGTGTGGCCCTGTGATGGACCGGCAACCTGTCCAGGGTGTACCCCTTCCTCTTGCCCTGTGTGCGCTGGGATTGGTTCCTGAAGGCCCCCCGGACCCAGAGTTAGGGAGTAAGCGGGTAGATGAATGTATGTTATCAGACAAATGCAGCAGACTCTGTTAATGTTTTTCAGGAATTCGCTGACTCCCTCGGAATCCCTTTCCTGGAAACTAGCGCAAAAAATGCCACCAATGTCGAACAGGCCTTCATGACCATGGCTGCTGAAATCAAGAAGCGAATGGGACCTGGAGCAACAGCCGGAGGGACAGAGAAGTCCAACGTAAAGATTCAGAGCACTCCAGTGAAACCTGCATCTGGGGGCTGCTGCTGAGTGTGTCATGCGCCTCTAACAGAAAGTCCTAGAATCCCAAGCATCAAGGCCCAAAAATATCAGAGAAACAGAACTAGACCACTTATTTCCACAGAGACGAGGGTGAGAACAAGAGAAAAGGAAACAACTTCAGTTGCCTAAATTGTACTGTATGTAGCCACACTACCAACATACCCATAGAAGAGTTGTCAGCATTCCTGGGCCCCCTTCTATTTAAACATCTTAACAGGGCAGATTTTTGGTAATGGTCTGAGGTTGCATTGAATCACCCCTACAACCACCTTTTCCCTCAGCCATCCCGATAAAACCCCCTGACAGATTTCATTTTTACACAACTGAGTGTCTGTGTGCAGATTTCTAAAGAGTATTGTGTGTATTTCTCACTGCATTTTACTGCATTCCTACTGCAGGGCTACTGTGGTCAAAATACAATAACTTCTCTTTTTTTCCCTCTCCTTTGGTTTTTCTTATATTTCCTGTGTTGATTATTTTACTGTTTAATGATATCAGCATGTGTACGTTTTTGTCCCCATATACAGTAATTTGCCAATCTGCATTTTATCCAACTGCACAACAGTGGCTGTCCAATGTCAAAAAAAGAAAGAAAAAGTTCAGCAAAATATATGTACATATACATTGTGTGTGTATATATATATATATATATATGTAAGATCAAATTGCCAGTTCTGTAGAAATGAACCTTATTGAAGTAGTTTTACTTTTAAATCTTTTGTATTTACTTTGTGGCTGCAGATTTGTACTTTTGTTGCGCTACATGTAACATTTAAACAATTAAAAATAAATATTGTACCACCACACTGTACAATATCATATATGTTTGCAGTTCTTGATAAAATAGGTGAAGACCATGTCTGTTTTGATTATTTCTTAGGCATTTATATAAAAAAATAATTATGTCCCTTTAATATAATTGAAATTCACTTTTAAGTTGGCAATTTCCTGTGGAATATCTTGCAATTGGCCTAATTGCATTCAAAAACACTATGTTCTCCTTTTCATAATAAAGACAGCTAAAGTCTGCTTTCAACCAGTGTGTTAACAGGATGGCATATACTTTATGTTGTCTAATTGTTATGTGATACATGGGATTGTCCATTTTTCCCCTCACAATACTGATTTAAAACAGTTTTGTTTTGCAGCATTTCAGGTACTCCTACAGTTTTACTGTACACAAAGGGAATCATTTAAAACTCCGTACAATTTAAAAAAGTGAAAAAAATGCACTTGTCCAGGTAGTAACATGTGACAAGACATACAAAAGCACACCATAAATTGTACAGTTATTGACAACAGAAAATACACAAGATGTAAATACATATATGTTTTTACTTTCTAGGACTATGCAAGCAAAAGAATTTTAAATAAGAATCAAAATCACCATAACCTACAATATTATCTAGGAGTTATATGAGGGATCTTAAAACGCACACACTGCATTGGTGTACTGTATCATCTGCCCAGGTAGAAATAAAAGCTTCAGGGCTGCTATTGAGGATTATTATTAAAACTAAATTAAAGCTCTTATTAAATCTTAACGAACAGCCTTAACCACACATTTTAAACAAATAATAATATACATTTTCTTTCGGCTGCTCCTATTTAGGGGTCACCACAGTGAATCGCCCGTCTCCACATCCTTCTCACTCGCACTCACTAACTTCATGTCTTCATTTACCGCATCCATATACCTCCTCTTTAGTTTTCCCCTTTGCTTTCTACCTGGAAGCTCCATTGCTAACATCTTCCTACCACTGTATTAACTTGCCCTCTTCTGTACATGTCCAAACCACCTTAATCTGGCTTCGCTGACCTTCCCCACAAAACACCCAACATGAGCCATCGCCCTAATAAACTTGTTTCTAATCCTGTCCAACCTCGTCTCTCCCAAAGAAAACCTCAAACAAATAATAATTAACAAAAAGTAAATTATAAAATAACTTTTTTTTACAAATATAAGCATCAGTGGTTTTCGGGGGGGGGGGGGGGGTCAAGTGTTGAGCAGTGAGAATTAAAAGAGACCATATCAAAGACGCAAGGATTGACCCAGGAATACCGGACTCAGGTGAGGAAGCTTCCACTTATTCGGGTCGCAGTTCTAGACATCCTAGGAAAATACCAAGGCTGATGATATAATTATATATATATATTTAGGGAGGTAAAAAAAAAGTTGGGAACCACTGCAGTAAATGTAACAGAACATAATTAAAAGTGCATCTGTGTTAACAGTTTACATATCATTTGTGCTTAAGAGGTTACAAAACAGCTTTAAAAAGTGTAACACAACATAATACAAAATATTTGGGTAATATTTGATATTATTCTACATCATCAAACATTACTGTTCAAACTGGCCAGTACTAAATACTTTATTTGTGTGCACAACACTACATCTCTTGACTGTTGAATGGTGTCTTTTCTGTTCGGAAAGAGAAAAAAAGGATTGTAGTACAACATTGTACTTAACGTAACTATCAACACTCAAATTGTTATCCATAAAATAATCAGATATACAAGAAAAAAATTATATGAATGACCTAGCAAGCAATAGAAATATCTCAAAGCAAATATTTAACAAATAAACAAGCAGATGTGTCTAGCAAACATTTAATAAGCTCCGGTTACCTGTGTTGTTCTGAGAGTTTGGTTCAGTAATACAGTCCATGGTGGACAGAATTGAGGAGAAAAGGTGCTCTGAATGAGTCTCCAGGGCACACGATTGCCTTTCTATGAGCGTCAGTGTTTCCTTCAGAACTACATGGCCACAGGATAAAACAAATATCATGTAAACAATTTTTTTAAATTAGGGCAAAAATAGTACTGCTTTTATAACCTGCTTACATTGTCTTATTCTGCTGCTGGATTGCTGTCTCACATGACTGTGGTGTTAAGTTACAGTGTACTATTTGTTCACAACACATTGCTAGAACACACCATTTGTTTAAAGCATTTAAAAGGGTTAGTATCACTTTACAGCACTCAAGAAAAAAAGTATTTTTTTGGGGGAGAGTTTGGGGATTTTAGGATTATGCTTTTGTACAAGAACATTTAGGACATGGGAGTCCAACAGGAGGCACTACTAACAACAAGAACACTTGTAAATTGTACACTGTAAATTGTCTCTGGATTTTTTCTGGAGTACAAATAAAAGAAATTTGCCAATAGTTAATGGGCCCAAAGATGAAAACCATTATTACTTTTACAACTAAGATATGGCAATCAAATGATCATTCAATGTGCAAATTCTAAACTGATCACAATTTTATTTCATTTCATCTTCTATACCAGCTTATACCCTAACTCAGGGTCACAAGGGTCTGCTGGAGCCTATCCCTTTGACAGGTCGCCAGTCCATGGCAGGGCCACATACAGACGAACAACCACACACACTCTCACATTTACTCCTATGAGCAATTTAGATACACCATTCAACCTAATGTACATCTTTTTCGACTGTGAGAGGAAACCCGAGTACCCAGAGGAAATCCACAAAACAGGTAAACTCTGCACAGATTGTTGTGAGGCGACGTGCTAATCACTGAGCCACCTCGTCGCTCAACCCACTGATCACAGATTACAAGTAACTATAGTTTTTTTTTATTTATGGTATAAAAATAATATATTTACAACACAAACAAGTGCAAATAAATATTAATGGCATAATAGACACCCACAGGGAGAGGCTGAGTCCATACAGCACAGAAGCATCTTTCCAGTTTGGAGGACAGATGTAGTAAGCGGCCTGTGGGCTTGGACATCCTCCTGAAAACTCTGGAAATAATGAAATGGTTGATTTATTGAGCTTATAATAAATTGGTTAATGCATCCTGACAGCTTATATACTTAGCATAATACTGACCTTGTAGTCTGCCAGAGAGGCTTTAACACTTTCAATGTCCATTACAGGAGGTGCAAGGACATCCATCTTCTCCACCACCTGGTGCAACCAATGAATCAGTTGTTGTAAGTTTGAGCAGAAAATCTGCAAAGAAAAGAAACGTTCACCTTACAAAAAAGTTACATTAACTTTCGTGTGAGTTGAAGTCAATTAACAGAAAAGGTAAACTTGCTTGTATGTGCCGCAAGACGGATTCCTGGGTCTCTTCAACCACCTTGTCAGTCTCAAATTTCCTCCTAAACCAGTACGAAGACATTTCAGTTAGCTGACCTGCAATAGCTTCCACCTCCCTTAGGCTGGTCACTGGATGGCTGCTTGGTTTCATGCTACTATTAGCCCCTTCCATCTGTTCTGAGAGAGGAATGTCTTCAGAAGACAACTGCACATGAGACACCGTAGCTGCCTGTTTCTTCACCTGCACTGGTGAAAAACATCTCTTCATCTCCAGACTGGTGGCTGGCTGACTTATTTGTGCTGTGATCCCTTTTAATTGCTGAGAAAGATCCTGAATCTCCTGTAGCTGTTCAGGCAACTGGAGAAACTCCTCATCCCACTCACCAAGTGACCTCAGATGGGGTAAGATGCTTGTGGACCTGATAAAAGTTGGGGCTGACCTGGATTTTGAAAAGATGCCAAATGTCTTATAATGAAAGTTGTCATGCCCACAATCCAGACTTTCCAGTGATAAACCCACCTGCTCCAGTGAGGAATTGAGACTTCTGGACATCCTGGTGTCTGATGACTTAGGTGGTGTCAGTTTTCTTAGATTTGGACTTTGAAATCCTAATGTATGTTTATAAATTGTCCCAGATGTACCCTGCCTCGTTCTGGAAAGAGGCTGTTCTAGGAAAGAAAGACTAGAAGAGCTGAGAAAACTGTCTACCTCAATTCCAGAGTCTTGAAAAGGTTGATCAGTTTGAAATCTGTGTTTGTTCAAACTCCAGGCATTGCTCATGTTGGGCCTTAAAGGGTATGTATAATCCAGGAGGGTCTGATACTCCATGTCAGGTTTCCAGTTAGGTGACTTTCGGTTAGGAGCAGGTGGTAAGTCACTGGGAATAGCACAGGCCCAATAAGCGGTCTGATAGTCAGACATTCGTTTAGATTCAGACACGTTCCTCTTGCTGTTATTTAAAGAGAAAACAGTGTCAGTAAGGAATTGTCTCTCTTGATTGTATACCTTTGAGTTTGCCCTTTGAAAGGTATAATTTTGGGAGGTGTATGAATGAGGTGGGTTTCTCTGGGTGGAGGTCCAGTTAGGGCTAAATTGAGTTGTATGGCTGGAATTGTGCAAATGAGAACTAGAAATACTTGAAATACTTTCAAATTTGTTTGCTAAATGAAGATGCCTAAAATCAGGTTCTTCTTGAGAACCTAGCCTGAGATCAGATAAATTCAAAGAATTTAAAGAACAAATGTCTTCCCTGCTTTCAAAAGGAGAAGAGGTAATTATCTGTAGGTCACTTGAGTTATCCGCTATGTTGGAATCCATCTCTTTTTCCTGAAATTGAGTATTTTCCACATTGCTCACCTGCTCCTGTAAATAAAATTTTGATTGGTTAAAATGTAATGGTCTTTTCACACAGATCAAAATTTTCCTATATCAAAAAAAAAATTACAAACTCACATTATATATCAATCACATTTACACCCTGTCTCTGAAACATTGGTAAAAAATTATCTTTTATATATATAAGTTTTAGGTAATATAATAATCAATGCCACAAACATTAGAACTATATTTCCATATTAAAGTTGATAGTATTATTTACTTACCCCTTCTGAGTCCTCATGTGTAAGAGAATTCTTTAGGATTGAAATCTGGTGCTTTGAAGAGATCAGTGGCTTTCGTGTCTTGTACAAGCTCCTGCCTGTCATGTATCTTGAAGTAGGTGCCATGGTAACAGTTTTTTTGCTAGTACCACTCTCTCGATTAAAGTTCTTAACGTCCTGGCCATGTTGTAACTGCAATGTGTCACTGGCTTCCTGTGTAATTCTGTGTCTTGTGTAGTCATTGTGAATAAATGCCGGGATCCTACTTCCATGCCTCCCATAGTTTCTTTGCTCCATCTGTGACAAGGCTCCTTATAAAGCGGAGGCAATTCCCATAGCCACAAAAACACACCAAACCCTCGGCAGACCCTATCAGTAGAATAATAGTCTGTTAAAATAGACAGGTCAAATCAGCTACAAACATGTAGGTATCAATGCGCGAAACCGAACAGTCAACTTATAAATCCACAAGACATGTGAAAACAAACTGAGCTGAGGTGAACGCAGTGATGCGGCTGCTACTTGATATGCTTCAGCAAACTAATACAGAGTACATGCTTAGGCTTGCCTGCTATTGAAGATTACATTTATTCTTTGTAAATGGCCAAAATCTGCCAAAAATACCCCAGAAAATGTGCAAAAGAAAATTTATATTAATCTTCTATACCTGCTTATTTCTTAACTCCGAGTCATAGGGGTCTGCTGGATCCTATCCTAGTGTACATGGGGCGAAAAGCAGGACGAATACATCCTGGACAAACAACCACACACAGACTCACACTCACTCTAAGAGCAATTTAGAATCACCAATCAACATTTTTACAATATACATTTTTTTTTACATTTACAGCATTTAGCAAACGCTCTAGTCCAGAGCAACATACACAGTACTTTTAGGGTCTCTACCAATGAATAAATTGATACCGGTTCATTAGATTATAAACCATTTATATAATAAGAAACTCTAAAGGAAAGAAATGGGCCAGCTTTTATAAGAGATATAAGAGAGAAAAATAAAGTTAACTGTTACAGTAAGCGGTTAAAGATGAATGTCAGTTTATGTACTTCAGGTACAAGAAGGTCTTCAGTCGTCGTTTGAAGACTGTCAGAGACTCAGCTGTTCTAACCTCTAAAGGAAGTTCGTTCCACCACCTTGGAGCCAGAACAGAGAAGGGTCGTGATAAGTACCTACCTGTTTCCTTAGGGAAGGCAGGACCAGTCGAGCGGTGCTAGTTGCTCTGAGGAAGCAAGGTGCAGAGCAGGAGGTAAAAAGAGCTTTGAGATAGAAGGGAGCTGGTCCATTTTTGGCTTTGTAGGAAAGCATCAGTTTTTTACATGTACATTAGGTTAATTGGTGACTCTAAATTGCCCATAGGAATGAATGTGCGTACGGTTGTCTGTATGTGGCTATGTGATGGACTGGCGACCTGTCCAGGGTGTACCCCTGCCTCTCGCCCTATTTGTGATGGAGCGGCTCCAGCAGACCCTTCTGACCCCGAATTAGGGAATAAGCGGGTATAGAAGATGAATAAATGAATGAATACTTTCAGCAGTCTTTACACCACTGAAAAGAGCAATTAAAAGAGCAATTTTGGGACTGTGGGAGGAAACCGTACAACCCAGCGTAAACATGCAAACTCCACACAGAAAGACTTGGGAATCGAACCCAGGACCTTCTTGCTTTGAGTCGTGCTAAGCATTACGCCACCGCACCACCAAGAAATTATAAAAATATGTTTAATAAGACTCGTGAATGAACATTTTAAAATCGAAGTGTATTGTGTGATGAATTGCAGCTACAACTGCTTGTTCAGTCCTTCCAGGTACTCGTTTCCATGGTGAATAAGAGAGGATGAAAATTGCTCACTGCTTTAAGCTTCACAGTGAACCTCGATTCTAAAGCCTCAGTGTGTTTACCAAAAGAGCTACCAAAAAACATTGCCATATGTTTACATTTTGATTCTGTCTATTACAAATCTTTTTTTTAAAGAAAGCTGACCCCCGAGTTGGGGAATAGTTAGGGGATAGATGAATGAATGAATAATTAAATTCTGTTAGTATCTTTGAGTGGCTATACTAAACAACAGTTTGCGTAAAATTATTAGCAAACTTTTTCTGGTTTAAATTCGGTTTCAACTTTATCTGAAACAAGCTTTTAAATTGATAAACACAACAACGCCTCGAGTTAAATAAGCAGAGCGGATCAAACCTGTCGGTATTCGTCCTTACCGGTATTAGTGACAAAGACATCGCCGCTGTGGCGCTCACAGACAACCTGCCGCAATCAGCAACAGCGTCCGGCATTACTGGAGCCGGACGACGACGACAATATAATATCCCTTCGCCAAAAGAGGCTAAATGTTCTACCATTTCCGATCATTACAAAGACCATCTTTGATGTTAGAAAGCAGCCATTTTATGTAGAATAACAATACAGTGTAAACACCTTTTTTCTCCTCCGGATTAATCGTTAAAGTGGTTTAAGAAGCTTAAAGTGTAAAGTATAAACGCTTACCGTAAAAAAATTACCCTCCGCTGTAGTCTGGGATTAAAATAGGTCCCATAACGGGCAAGAGGACAAACCGGAAGAGTCCGAGACAGCCAACCAATAGAAACACCAGCCTTTAACCCTTCAGTTACATATCAGAAAACGCCGAGGTCATTCTTTTGTTTTTTTATTAATGAACAATTAACACGTAGAATTACATTATACTTATGTGAGTTTATAACACTGTTGCAAACACAAGTATTTTTCCTCTCTGGTACACCATATTGGCAAAGGTTTGTGGTCACCTGACCATCAGATCCATGTTTGGTTCCTCTCCAAACTACTGCTACAAATATGGAAGTTCACAGGTGTCTAGATGTTTTTGTATGTTGTAGCATTTATAAGTTGTTTCCTGTAACTAAGAGACTCCAAGTGTTCCAGCATGACAATGACCCTGAGCACAAAGCCCCTGATCCCCATTAGCACATTATTATTAGTGTGAAACAAACACCAGTGTTCGGCACAAACCCCTGATCTTAACACCACTGAATCCCTGTGGGATGAAATGGAATCCTGATGGCACCCCAGACCTTATACATACACATACATATGTATATACATATACATACATACATACATACATACAGATGATGTAATGTTTTTAAATTGTTTCACATTTCATATCTTGAACCTGTGCACATATAAACCAAAAAAGACAGCCATTTTGCTTTTGTTTTAATGACAATGTACAGTGGAATAATAAATCAGTAGTAATAACGAAGAAATTACAGTTTAGGTGTAACAGCAAATAATATCCTATGTATTGATAATAAATCTGTAAAACCAGTTTGGCAAACAATACCTTTACCTCTAGGGTAAGATAGGTTAAAAAAATTGTAGAAAAGTGACTAATTATGTAAAATTAAAACACCAATCCCATACAATTGCAATATTCAAAACTATTCAATCATTTTACCTCGTATTTAGATGCAAATTAATATGGAAATGTAAACAAATCATTTGTCTATTAGTAATCTACATGTTTAAATTAACTATAACTTCTGAACATAAATATATGGGGGAAAAACAGTACTTTTACATTCAAACACTAGGTGCCACCATAGTATCTTAACACCGTAAAAGGTTGTGTAATCCATTAGAAACTGAGCACAGGGAATAAACAGATTTTTTAAATTATATTTTTCAGATATTCTCTCAGAAGCCAGAAATTTTTTTCAGAAGAAATATTAAGTCACTTTACAATGCATGCACCATCAAATCTTTTTGTCCTCAGAACTGACTCAACTAGCCAGTGATAAGACATAAATCCAGTCAAAAATGCTAATATTTACAATCGTTAATGTTTCGCGTGAGGTAAGTCCCCCCCCCAAAAAATAAAATAAATATAGCCTGTAAAAGAGGCCAGTCTGTAAATGATTTTCCTCATTATCTCTGACTTAAAAGTACCTAAAATAAGGAATAGTAGCCTCCCTAGACATAAAAAACTGGAACATTTTCATAAGAGAGTGATTAATAAAAATGGTTTAGCGATAAAATAAATGTAATCATCCTTTCATCTATTTCATACTCACATGCTAATACCACAAAACAACTATACAGGATGAAATAATGATTGATTTGGAAATTCATCGAATTGATTAAAAGCTTTCAGCTGTAAGAAAAGAAAGTTTAAAGCACAGACTCCACACCATCCTTTTCATCTGCAGAGTTCTGCGAGAGGTCATCCAGCTTTTGGTGACTAACAAGGGGGGAGGTTTCCGCTTGAGCTTGGACATTAGCCACAGCTTCCACTTGAACCTCCTTTAGCTCCTCCTCATCGTGCTGCTTTCGCCTTTCAAAATTTTTTTGCTTCTTCATGTCCTGCTCATTTATATGATGCAATATTCCGGCACCCAGGGCATCACCTTCCACATTTACCACAGTGGTGGTTCGGTCCCTTAAAAAGTAAATAAATAAATAAATAAATAAGGGTGCCCAGACAGACAGACAAATAGAGAACATACTGACATATAAATAACTTGTCACTAAATTCCAAAGCATGTGTGACTTCACACATGACATTTAAACAGACACAGTAAGCAGCTGCAGTTAAGTGCAAATGTAGCTTTAGATACATGAAATAAGCAGCGAATTGAGTGCATGAGTAAAAAAAAATTAGTGCAGCATAGAGTAACAGACTATGTTGTAAAGGAAATCTTACACAATCCAGTCCACTGCTAGCATAAGTGACAGATCATTGGTTGGTAGGCCAATGGCTTCCAGAATAATTGCAATGGTGATTATTCCCCCAGCTGGAATGCCTGCTGCTCCAACACTGGACGCTGTAGCAGTCACACTGCAAAGACAGCAACAATCTCTTTTTTTATTTTCACAATAAAGGGAGTAACAGACTACTTTTGACCCTAGAACTTCGTTCAAAAAAATTAGCTGTTTAGCACTTTTTATCTCCACTATTTATGACATGTCTCCCATGTTTCAGAAAATAAAAAGCAACATTAGTTATGTGCTAGCAATATTGATAGCCTAATAGCCCTGAGTTTGCAGAAGACAACATTATTGGTTTGTTTAATGTTTTTTTGGAACTGCTTAGTGCCTTGCAGACATTCTGTCTATTTATCTGTCTGGTGACTTTGTAAGAGTTATACCTACAGTAAACTTACAGAATGGTGAAGATTTGGCCTGCATTGAGCTCGACATTGTTGAGTTGCGCGATGAATACAGCAGCAATGCACTGGAAGATGGCGGCTCCATCCATGTTTACAGTAGCTCCGATTGGCAGAATAAAACGACTGATCCGTTTATCCACACCATTGTTCTCCTCTACACATTTAATCATGGATGGCAAGGTTGCTGAGCTAAAATAAAAACAGTTGACAAAGATGAGATCACTGTGAAAAACAGAGGTAACAGTCAATGACATCAATTACCTAACATCTGAGTCGTAAAGCAATACGACTCAGATCTCAACTTTTAAGGATTTTATTCAAGAAAAATAGCTCTGCATCTACAAATGTTTACTCGAATTTTAAACATTTAAACAAATAAAGCCAATTCCAGGGTAAAATGCAAATTGCATTTGAATCATTGACATCAAAATATCATTCTAGGAATCAGAGAACTCAAACACTAAACATGCACAATAGGAATTACCTGGAACAGGTAGCGAAGGCTGTAGTGAAAGGTGTAATCAGGCCCGACAAGAAGGTGAAAGGGTTTTTGCGAGTAAACGCAAAGTAGATCAGGGGCAAGACGATGCCACCATGAATAATGTGACCAAGAATTGAAGCAAATATGTATTTTCCTAAGCTGGTGACAAGCAGAACCACATCCTCCATCTCCACAATTTTACTGCCTACCAGGAACATAATGCCAAGTGGTACATACCTGTAAGACATTGGTTGACAATTTAATTTAACACGACTGTGTATACACAACATGGCATGTTACAAACACGAGACATTCTCTTTAAAAAGTAACAAAGCTCATCTGTGGCAGAGATTGATTTACTATGGTCATGATTCATTCGGTTATAACCAACGTCCTGTCACAGTCAATAAACACACCAGATTAAATGATTATTCAATACGGTGCCTTCCCATCAGATTTAAATATCAGCAAAACATCGCTGAGAAACAGTTGTGTGCGTGTTTCCCATCAGCCACAGCGCATGGTACAGAGAAAAAAAAAGCTTTAGCTGTGAATTGTTAAAATTGCCTCTACTTATGATTTGTGTCTTGAACATTTGTTACAGTAAACTAAATTAATAAATATTTAACTAAACAGTCGTGCCAGGTTATAATATATTGCTTTTTGGTGTCCACTTAAGTTGGCGTCATGCCAGCATCGCCTATTCAATGGCGTTCGATTCACGTTAACAGGGGAAAAATGGAAGTCTGTTTACACATAGGCTAATGCACCCAATTCATATCCGATTTATTTCCACAAACGAAGAAGACCTAAATCCGATCTTTTTCCTGCTTACACTATCATAAGTCATATCCCATCTGTAACCACACTGAAGGGAAAAAAACCGAATTTGGTCACTTGACGCGTGAAGTGTAAATGCAGCATTAAACTGCTTGTAGGGTAAATTTATAAACTTATCATCATGAGGGCTGTCGGTATTTTCTGTTTAAGTTGGTTTCTTTAATAAAAGGTTTTTACTTACCACATGATCCAGGATACCAGTACCATAGTGGCTTCATTAAAGGCATTAAAGAAACGAATTAGCTCCTCCCCTTCAGCGCCCAGCTTTTTCAAGGCCACTCCAAACACCATAGCAAATAGAACCAGACCAAGAATGTTCATTCCATCTGTTTCTGTTCCCACCGGCACCTGCAAACAATCACTTAGGCATTAGATATCAGCTTCACAGCAAGATTAACTGTACTATTACAAAAATAAACTGTTTTTTATAGAAACTATTGAACAATTTTATTCGTTTATCTAGTTTTGTAGGGTATCATTTTTCTTGTTGTCATTGGTCTGCATCAATTTATTAACAGCAACTCTAACCTAATATTTTTATACTTCCAATATTAATTATATACTGATATATTTAAAACAAATTTAAACAAAAAGCTGATTTAAGCTGAAATTAAGCTAAAGAGCAAATTCACCAGCGATTTTTCTTGTTGTCTCAGCCTGTTTAAACATTATCTGCTTCACTGTTCATCCTGGTATAATCATTATTATAGTTCAAGAGTTCAGTTACTTATTTTCAGAGGTCAAACAACAACAGCCAATGAGACAATATTGGGACAATGTTTTTAAATGACCGATCAAAAAATTTTTTGGATTGTATCTACACCTAAATGCTGGTTAAAGTCAAACATCTACTGACTCGAAAGCTAGTATCACAATTTAGATGGTAATTATCTTGAGTATATTGCCAAAAGCTTGTGGTCACCTGACCATCCGATTCATATGTGGTTCCTCTCAAAACTGTTGCTAGAAATATGGAAGCACACCGGTGTCTAAATGCATTTGTATATTGTAGCATTACATTGCACAATTCTTTCACTGGAACTAACAGACTCAGCATGACGAGCACAACACCACTGAACCTGATGTTAATGTCTGATCTCACTAATACTGTTGTAGCTGAATGAACTCAAACGAAAGTTGAACGATTAACTTTATGAAATAAGATGTTTGAAAATACGAATCTGATTGAAGTGATGGCAATATAGTGTGGGGGCTACCTTTTGATAGAGTTGAGTCCCGTTTGTTGTGTTTCCCACTGCAATCATTCTGTAGTCAGTAGCATACTACAAAAAGTTAAAAGATTATAATATAGTTGTTATACATTTTATAATTAGCCATAATAATAGACATGGATGGCAATACTTTCTATAAATGTAAACTATGGCAGACAAGTTTGGGCAACTCCATGAATCTAGTTTAGGCATCTTCATGAGGTACTTTAAGAGTCTTTTTTTTTTGCTCATAAACTTTAACTACATCGGCTGTGATCTGCCAGCCTGCTGTTCCTCTCAGAAATTATACAGTGACAAGAAATGTGAATGTGAACCGTTTGTATTTTCATGGTTTTCTGAAAAAATGTATCACAGAATGTGATCTGATCTGTATTGGCAATGTGTCTAAGATAAAAAACAATAAATTCAAGAGAGAGTCTTTCATGCCTCTATTGAAAACACTCATTCAACATATAAATGGCATGGTTGACCCCCTATACCCCAACTAGGAGGTTTCCTTTAGCTGCAAACCAGGCCTGCACATCGTTGAGGAGAAACTTTAGCTTATTCTTTATTTTTCAGTCATATTCTTTGGATGCTTCCTGTGTAGCATTTCTATTGGGTCAATGTCTTGGCCACTCCAAAAGGCGGATTTTGTTTTTCTAAGGTTATTCTGTTGTGGACTTGCTCCAGCATTTTGGGTTGTCCAATTGCATCACTCACCTTCTACACAGTTCCAGCTGACATGCAAAAATTCTTACATTATTCTGAAGAATTATTTTATATACTTGGAAAATCATCTACCCCTCAGTGATTCTGCTTCAAGCTGGCCCAAATCATGATGTTTCCTCCACCATACTTGGGATGATGATTTGATATGGATATGCCGTGCCCTTTCTACACTAGATGTAGTGCTGTACATAAAGCTTAATCTTAGTTTCATCATTACATAAAACATTTTGGCAATACCGCTGTGGACTGTCAACATGCTTCTTTGCAAACGTCACGCATGCAGCAATGTTTTTTTTTAGTAAGCAGTTGCTTCTTTATGGTGTTCTGCTTTATGCAAATCAACAATTCAACTAGCTCTTTTTGGCAAGGCATTGCTCACATAAGCGTGTTTCTCTTCTGGAAAACAAACAAAATCAAAGTACTAATTCAGGAAAGGTTTTCATAAATGTTCCCTGGTTTGTAAATTATTTCTATCTGCATAATTATTTATTTGTTGACTCAGACATGAGTTAGTGAACAAACATTGCACACTCAGCAGTACCTATTGCCCACTGTGCCAGGTGCCCTGTCTCGCACCTCATGACCTTTTTTCTGCAAAGCTCACACAAGCCTGAGCAGCAGCCCATAAACTACATCTTAGTAATGTTCGCCAGGTTGCCAGGCACCACGGAATGGAACACACTCGCTATGGCAACGACAGGGCAGCGTTTAATGGTCAAAGAAAGCATGGAAGATATTTACTGAGCGAAGAGATAAAGCTCACACCAGTCAGGACTCTCTTCATTAAGCATTGTAGAGCTATTACAATGGAGGAACTGTGGTTTAAAAGTCCCCATAAATTCCACAGCTAAACTGGTGCCAATTGTGCATGGATTTTGTTTACATAAGCTGAACTATCAAAAAGAAATAAAGAAAAAAGTACTTACGGAGCGAAAAGCAGCAGCAACCAGGTTGGATGGAAACAAGTTTCTGTAAATAAATATTTCAAAGATAAATTAATAAAATGAGAATAATGAGATTTTCTAAATTATTAATATGCAGCAGCAACACTGTATGAAATAAACATACTATTCTTGAAAAAATCTAATTATTTTTGCTTAACTGAAACAGTGTTTTTGGAATGATTTGGCCAGCAGATTATTTGGCTCTTTAGTGGAAAAAGGTGAAAGGAGTCGCTTTATTTTCAAGCCTATTAAGCCAGGAAAGATGCTTAAAGTAATAAATGTAATTTAGACACATCTTATATCGAATGATCTACTTTAAACTAAAATCCAAAACAAAATACACCCCCCCAGCAAAATTTGGTTAGGTTTGTTAGGTATGTCACAACAGGTGTCATTTATGAGTCTCTTTTTTTACTCTCCATCTGGTCATGATGTAGAACAAGAAACAGTTTTCCTTAGACAAATGGACTACAGCCCACAGTAACTACAGCAAGTTTGTTTAGCTAGCTGTGTGTTTACTTTCCCTCCATCTACTGTTTGAGCGGTTCACTGGCATCAGACACAAGCATGCATGCATTATCTTTCTTTCCATGTGCATGACTAAGTGCAAACATGTATAACTTTTTACATTGTTAACGTGATGTATTTTAAATTGATCAAGCTATAACAAAGCAATAAATCTGTGTAATCTGTAGTTGCAGTGCAACGCAAGTGTCTGGCTCACCTTTACTATTAATAAAACAAACTTCATTTTCTAAGCAACAACACAGTTGAGGTTATAAATATATATTTAGGACAATTATTTTTCAGACTGTCTGAAATATAGAATGCTATAGATTTAAAATAGATTGGCTTGTTAATGCTGTTGCGCATCCCCCAAAAGCTGGTGTTTACTACCAATATATTACACACAATTCTCGAAACAGCATCTCTAGAGGCATTTAACTAGCCGCTATTCCACAGAGGAGAGTGTATCCACGACTTTTAGGGTCTAGATTTTAGCTGAATCGTAATCTAATTGAGAGTGACAGCTAATCTTCTTAGAGAAGGTCCAACCACTAGTACTAGAGAATGCAGTGACGGAAAAAAACAGCCTCTTGCTGTGGAGGCAGGAACTGCGTTTCCATGTCATTTCTGTAGTGCACTTACACCCAAAACAGTGTTATCACTGCCCAGCCTGGAGTCACTGACAGATTTACAGATTTTTTTTTTTAAATAAAGGTTAATTTCTAATAATGATTAAGAGGTTCTTCAACTTGTGCATGTTGTTTAACTAACATTGTAACTAATTAAGATGATTGAGGTGCAAACTACTAATAACATTTGCATCAAATTTTCTGACAAAAAGAAACATTTATCTGTAATGGTTTTAGAGAGCTTGATTTTTGATATATTAACTAAGCTGTTTAATCAATATGATGTATGTAGGTGTGTCTCAAAGCACCCTGATATCTGGTTTTAGCACAGTTACAAAGTACAACAAATATCCTTGTGCTACTGAGCATTAAAAAAAAGCTAAGAACAAGAATAAAGATATGGCAGTAAAATATTTCACCTTTTGGTAAACAGCAACTCAAGATTAAATCAGAGTGGATGTTGCTAATAGCATTTGATGTGCAAAAACTGCACCAACTACATATATGATATACTGTTTGGATCTGCATCAAATACATTTTACTTTTGTGCATATTCATATTTTAATTGCACTGTTAATTTATAAAAAGGATAAAAATAGATGATTTTTTAAAAAAGAAAGCTTAATACAAGGTTTTGCCATGGTGAATTTAGAAACCGGCACCCACGTGTGCTAAGGCAACCTGAGTTCGATTCATGGATCAGGTTCTTTTTAGTCCCACACCTCTCTCTATCTTATCATTAAAGTAAAAAAGTGTACTAAGAAACATTCTTTAAAAAAAATTGAAAAAAAAAAGTTTTCATGCATTTTAATAAATAAATATTGGTATTTCACAAAAGTGGAGTAGGACAGAAAAGCTATCGGGTTTAAACACAACAGTACCAACAGGGCCAGGAAATAGAGAAAACAATCATTCTGAAATAGAGACACAAAGTCAACATTAAAAAACAGCCACACACTTGGGGTAGATTTCTGGTTTCTTAGTTCCACATGTTAAATTGAGCTGTGGCTTAACCCCCCCCCCCCAACACACACACACACACACACACACACAGAGTTATTTGCACTGTTAGGATTTTACAATAATGTTCTAAAAAGGTCAACGGTTCTGAACATTGTCTCCAATTTATCTAATCTTATATAACTATAAGGAATAATAGGAAGGGGTGACTTCGTGGTCAGGATGTTGGAGGGACACCAGAAATTCCCAAATTACCCAGTGGGCAATTTAAGGGCAAGGCCCTTAACCTCCAACTGCTCATTTGTATAAAAGAGATGAAGTTAACACCTCCGGGTAAGGAAGTCTGCCAAATGTTGTAAATGTAAAGCCTTTGATTTTTCTTTGGTGTTTTAAAACCAAACTCTGAAGCATATGGTTATAGTAGTGACAGGGGTTAGATTAATTAAAGTAAACCCAGAATGTATTATAGTCCTCTCACGGGACTGGACTGAAACAGAACACACTTTAACTTTAGTTTTAAGAGAATAAGAACAAGGGACTGGGTATCAAGAACGGAAACGGGAGACTAGACACTGGACGAGTCGAACACTGGACGAGTCGAACACTGGACGAGTCGAACACTGG
>JAOTQW010000032.1:10906589-10932467 GCA_026260075.1 Sisor rabdophorus | reverse complement strand
GGGCCTTGCTCAGGAACCCACAGTGGTGGCTTGGTGGTGCTGGGAATCGATCCCCAGTCTTTCTGGTATCAGTCCAACACCTTAACCACTAAGCCACTCCTTCCCACAATTTAGCATTTCAAAAGTTATCTTACTGTTATTGTTTAAAATAGCAGAGAATTTTTTTTTTTTGTATTTATATTTCTGAACATTTGTATTATCATTTTTGATTTCCTGGTTTTAAAAAAGCCTGGGTGTGCCAATAGACACGCAAGCCTTTTCACTCTGAAACCCACTGCAAACCACTTATCGCAAACAAACGAAATTTAGGGGATTTAGACTTTGTGTTTTCAGTTTTTCTGACTAATCACATCATATAATAAATGCAAAAGGGACCATTTGTCAGATCAGCTGCTTAGTATTATAGACCTGTTTACCGAAGAGTGCTGTTAACCAGTTAACAAAAATATATCTTTGGAACAAATATTATTTCTTTTACAGATTTCAAAGACATCTTGGCTTCTTATCATATATTTACAACGGCGTTATCAGACAGCGAACTGTAAAAACTATTCTATTGTGACCATTTCGGGTATGGGATTCAAATTTCATGTTTCACTAAAGTGCTCAAGGAATTATGTAACAATTTGGTATACAACCAAGCAGGCAACATTATTAATGAACATTTATAATTAAGAATTATTGAAAGTTGTTTGGATTTGGAGTGATTTTTTGTTTTAAATTATTTATTTTTATTTTCTTGTGTAAATATATTTATTTTTGATGTGAATCTACCATTTTCATGTGTACAGAATGTATGGTAGGAATGTATTCTGCTTATAGGAATGTATTATAAAATGAATGGGGTTGGAAGCCATCTTTTTTCAGTTTAAAAATTGTATTATTATTATTATTGTTGTTGTTGTTTCTGTTTTGTTTATTATATTATAATTTCTGGGTGCTGTTTTGGCAGTGTTTATGTCTACACTCTCTCTACCCCTGTTTAAATATCGAGTCCTTTATGTCTATGTATTTTATGGTGTGAAAAACAATTGTGAAGCAATACTTTTACGACAAAAAATCTTTTAAGGTTCATACTCCAAAGTCTATCTACAACCCTCAATGCCAAAACATATGAAGAGGAAAAATGAGAGCTTTGTAATGCCGGTTACTGTTAGTATGACATGGTGTGTCTCCTTGTCTTCAAAATATACCCCAGACCACCTGTTTGGGTTGTTTAGTGGTTTTAGTTAGAGACCACCAGGAGCTGATGAAGTGGGGGTAGGAGTGGGAGTTTCTGCTCAGTAAGAGAGGCTGTATTTTTCACAGACCTTCGGAGCTGTGCCTTTTCTATGCAATTACCAACATATTTAATTTTAAGGAAAATTCACCCACCAACTGATGATCACTGTATTTATAGTAAGGTGTGGACTGTAGAATATATATAAAATATGAACAGGTGTCTATGAATTTGAAACAGTCTTACTTTTGTAGTTTTATATCATACAATAAACTATTCAAATTGAAATGAATTTGAACTTTATTCTCTTTTATTTTGGTCTTTACACATGTACAAAATGCATAGGTCAACTAAATATGTACCATTACATATAGTACAATATCTAAATACTGTACACTTCACTTACTACACCAATTGTTGTTCTCATCTCCTCTGTATCATAAAGCTAATATCTGCATCAACAGTTGCCACACCATTTTGTAACTGTGACTCATAAGCTGTTTCTGTGAGCCTATTTGCAGCATTGGGGCCACACAGCTGCAGAGAGCAGAGCCACATTTAGTTCATAGCACACGGCTGTGTTTCATTTTGTGTGCACTAGGAGGCAGCTAGGCATGAGCACAGCCTGGTGATCTATTCAGTACAATGAGAGTGTTTTTTCCCTTACGTAGAGCAGTGTCTTTATGTGAAAAGATGAGTCACTCAGGCAGCACCATGGCACTAAACAGTTATGTACTACATACAACACTCGTATCCTTTTCCTTGGAAAAGTAGATTTTTCTTTGTTCAGTCATGTAATATTCCTGTCATTAATAGACAAGTTATGTATTTGTTATATTTAGCTATTTCTGGAATATCTTTCCTAATTTTGGAAAATTCCCTAACCCAATGTCTGCTGAAGCCTATCCCAGCGCAACACTGGGGTGAGAGGCAGGGGTACACACTGGAGAGGTTGCTAGTCCATTGCAGGGCCGCACATAGACGAACAACCATACACACACGCACCTAGTCCTACTTCGCTCTTACTCACTCCTAGAAACCTAATGTACATGTTTTTGGACTTGTGGGAGGCAACCGGAGGAAGCCCAGGCAAGTGTGGGAAGATTCTGTGCTTGGGATTCAAACCCAGGACCTTCATGTTGCAAGGCGACCGTGCTAACCACTACACCACCGCACTGCCCTGATTATCATCCAACTTTTGCAAACTATATTTGTGTACAATAATTGTCTCGAAGATAAACTAGCAAATTCCAACTGTAAAAAACTTTATAGTTTTGGTTGCATTGACTGTGAAAAGTATTATAAATTACAGTTACATTAAAAGGTTTTAAAACATAAATGAAAGGAAATAATAAAATAGAATATCATTCATTTATCCTCTATATCTTTCACTGGACAGCTCGCCAGTGCATCACAGGGCTACACATAGACAAACACATAGAAGAACAATAACACACACACTTACACTCACTCCTATAGGCTATTTAGTATCAAGACTCAACCCAATGAACATAATGATTTTGGACTGTGGGAAGAAACCGGAGTACCCGGAGTAAACCCACGCAAAACCTGTCACCTTCTTGCTGTGAGGCAACCGTGCTAGCCGCTACGCCACCATGCTGCCCTTATAGAATATTACCTATGCTCTTATTCACTGTATCTATTAAACATTAAAGCACTGTTTTTTTTATATATTTTATGTTGTTTTACTGCTGCGTTTGTGCTTAAAAGAGGAGGTTTACTTTATAGGCTCCAATGCAGTCCCACATTTTTTACACCATCCAAACTAGGAAAACAGTCAAGTAATGATAGAACCCGATAGTAAAGCCCGTCAGTGAAGGGTGCTTCCCTCATAGATCCGTAAACTCTAACAGGGTTTGCTTATTTGTTAAGCACTTGGTTACATTTGTTTAAACATCTTTCTTTTTATTGGTTTGCCTCTATAGGTTATTGGGCTAAAAATGACAAATAGACTACGTATTCTATATAGTTTTAAGAATGCTTATCCCATTTGTAAAGTGAGGCCAGATGTCATATATTGTTTTTAAAGATGTTGAAATACTGGTTAACATGCTCAGCAGTTTTAAAGACCATCAGCGATGCAATGAGAGAAGCAAGTCTTAGGAAATCCTGTCAACACCAATAGAATATTTGTTTTACATTGGAACAGAAGTGGATTTGTAACTAAATCTATTGTGAAGCAGTATGTGTGTCAGCAGATTTATAAAAGCATTAGACTGGGCACAAAAGAATTCTATATCAGAGATTATTTGATACAATTTGAAGATTTAAGAACATTTTTGACTAACAGCTGGTTAATTCTAAAGAAATGTGAATACATGATCCAGGCAACAAAGAAGTTTAACTAAAAATAAATAAATGAGGCCACAACTGATGGTGTTCATAAATCTGTGGATTTTAGTTTGCAGTTGTATCTTGGGTTACAGCTTATTTAACATAAACAATCAGCTGTGGCAAAATTGTATTACAAAATTGTAATATTGTATCTGCTGGTCTGAATTCTTAGTTTTTATCCTTTAGTTTTTAAATCTAAGGATTGGGTAGTGCGGTTTAGTGGTTAGCAAGGTCGCCTCAAGCAAGGGGTCTTTTTGTGTGAACTTTGCAAGTTATTCATTCATTCTTCTTCTATACCTGCTTATTCTCTAACTTAGGGTCACAGTGTTCTGCTGGAGCCTATTCCAGCATACATAGGGCGAAAGAAAGGCATACCCATGACAGGTCGCCAGTCCATCGCACGGCCATACAAAGACAAACAACCACACACACTCACTCCTATGGGCAATTTTGGAGTCACCGAATGTACAACCTAATATACATGTTTTTAGGATGTGAGAGGAAACCAGAGGAAACCCACGCAAGCTCAAGGAGAACATTCGAACTTCGCACAGAAAGATCCTTTGCCCATGAATCAAGCCAGGACTTTCTTGCTGTGAGGCGACCGTGCTCACCACTATGAAAAAAGCGGGTTTAGAGGATAATTGAATGAATAAACCTAAGGATTACAAAGTAAGATCTGATTACATATTACACATATATATATATATATACACACCAATATTACATATTGGTAGCAGAGACCTTCTAACACATTTTTGGCAAAGCATTAATATCTTAATATTTTAGTTGATGCTTGGACCTTGGCATCAACCCTGACGATTACTACTAAGGTTCTGCAACTGCTTTAAGTCTAGAAAATTACAAGACAAGCATAAATGAGATTATTAGGATTGTTTAACATCATTAAAATTACAGAGACATTTCTGCTTATTTTATATGTAAATTCTGCTCACATTCTTTATTTCAATTAAAACCATTTAATTCTTTTTTGCAGCTTTACAGAAAAGAAAACGATAAAAAATGAGATGCTATCCGGAAGAAAGCTTAAGAACTATTTTAACAATTACAAGTACATAATTGAATGAATTAAGTGAGTGAATGAGGGCCCGGCGATCTGCGACTGGCGACCAATCCAGTTAATATTTTTACATGTTATTTCACAATAGTTTAATTCTGTATGTTTAAGACCTAATTGGCTGTGAAGAAAAAGCTGTGACTATGTTTTAGATTTAGGATGACTAACTTTAAACACCTGTATTTCTATGCTGACGGTTCAGTTTGTACTGCACATTTTTTTCTTGCTTCTTCTTCTTGTTTTTCAGTTGTTCTGTCATGTTCATTACATAATAAAATAACTTATCTTTTCACACAGTGAGATGGTTATTTCGATATTTTATAAATATTACAACTAGCTTGAGAAGACAACTATTAGAACCAATGATAATGTTTGCGGAGGCAATCTAGGCAGCTGCATTCATAATTGGATTTTGCAGAGGGCATCTCCAGCCTTTCTTTTTTCTGTGAAAGTGCAGGGGGTGGGGGTGCGGTGGAAGGTTGAGAGACACTGCAGTAGACTTGCACTCTGCTCTGCTCTCCTTCCCGCTTTCCCTCCACCTCTCCCTGTCAGGTTGGCTTTGTGCGGCTATCTGAATGCTCCTGTTTCGTTCGGCCTGTGGAGGGAACAAAACCACGCCTGCTCTCTGCCAACCACAAGCCCAGCTCAGCACACACACACACACACACTTTTATATAATGCCGATGTCAGCACAGCATTGCCTCCACTGGCTGGAATGTGGAGTGCACTGTGTGAAGGCCCCTGCGTTTCTCCTCACTCCACCCTCTGAGGAACTAGTGAGTTGCATTTCTGTATTATTGTCATTTTTGTACAAAAAACATTCTATACAAATAACTGCAAATGAAGCACATACCAGACACTTAAATGGCCACCTACTCACTAAACACCTAAAAAATCGAGAATGTTGGAAGTGGTGTTTTAATAGAAGGGTGTTTTGTCACATCATATCTACTTACTAGATGACCAGCATTTTTCTAAAGTACAGCCAGACTCATTGGCAAGGTCACTTGTTAACAAAGTAGAAGTAACACATATGTTAATACCTTCCGAGACGAAAAACCTTTAACCAGGCCATTTAAAACAGCAGGCCTAACATAGTGTGACAGGCCTTTACCATACACATACTTTGTATAGTGAAAAGATAAACAACATTTACTTTAAATATATTCTCACAGTTGTTCTAATGATTGATGGTAAAGAAGCTGGTGATGGAGCTGAAATCTTCCACAGGTGTTCAATAGCTGACTTCGAAGGCAACCACAACTTTTATTCTTTAATCTTATCATGTAATGAGGCCGGATGCCTTGTAGATAGGAACACTTAACATTAGAATATAATTGTTTATATTTATTATAGAATAAAGGAGAACAGTTAGAATAAGTTAATAACCCTGCTCTTCAAGTTGAGCACAAAAGTACCAACAATAAATGCACCTTACTGCATATCAGAGCCAGTTGATTTTCAGTGCTGGATTTTAGTAGCAAAGTTCTTTGGACAACAATGATTATAAAGAACAAAATTGAGACATTAAAGACCAGCGGCATAAGAGACTAACTTAATATCCAATTTGCATAATTAGATAAATACCCTTAAAATAGTAAAAGGTATACAGACATTCTCAACACACCAATTGTTACACTTACAAAGTACTAATTAAATCTACTTGTCGCATTCATGCTATACAAAAAAAAAAAAAAAAAAAAGGTAGGACAGGAATGTAGTCAGACGCTCTTAACTCTTATAAGCAAATTCTTCACTTGTGTTTCTAGGTTTTGTGAGTCAAGGCATCCGATTGCATGCCAAAATGTACAGGTTCATGTGATTTCCAGTGTGCAAGTGTTAAGGGGAAAGACCCAAAGTAAAGAGCCAGAACAGGAAGTAAAATGCAGACCATGCACAGCTGCAGCATGGAAGCAGTGGGTGTGAGGAAGTGTGTGGGAGTGTGACATTAAAAACAGACAAACAAGGAACCAGAAAATGAATAATATAAAAGATGAACAATGTAAAATCTATGTCTAAGAATCTGAAACCTTTCTAAAATCTAATAATCTTTTTTCTTTTTTTAAAAAAGAATCAATTATATTAGTCATTTTAGACCACAAAAAAGCTCTATTTGTCACCAGAGCGATAGATAGTGGTAAATGACTGGTAGTGTCAAAAGAACTGGGCACTGTGAGCGGGAGAAAGTTGTATATAAACAGATGAGGTGTTCGGCAGGTCCAGGTGCACTCAGTCAGATCACTGTGTCTGGTGTGAAGCCCTTGTGCAGGCCTTTCCGCATGAGAAGGTGAAAAGAATAAAGCAGTGGGAGAGAAGCATTGGGCTACTGCAACATTAACCTAATTACAGCCAGGCCATACTAAATAAACACTTATTAAATTTGCATGCTCAAATACACTTATGAACGGACACGGTCAGAATGCTCCCTCACTAAGTGCACATTAATAATCCACACTGTTTTCACTGAGATGATGGGTGTGCACTATTTAGGATATTAGTATTAGTAAAATAGTGAAATAAAGTACGTTAAACTAATTTACAGATGTTGCAGAAGCCTAAAGTAAGAAAACTTTTTGCTTATATAATTGTAGTTCCCTCAAAATGTAATTCCAAAGCTATTGCCTAAAGATAATCAGCAGGTAACGTAACATTAAACATAACGTTTACGTGGCCAAATTATTATATTACTAATTACATATGGCGTAACTGGTTTGTTGGTTTTTTGAACGAGTCTGCCCTCTAGTGTCCAAAATATGTGTATCTATCCCAAACTGTTGCAACTAATTTCCAGCATACAATTATACGATAACTCACAAACTTGGGGTCACGAAGGGGGGTGGGGGTGGGTGGGACTGCGCTGGAGCCTATCCCAGATAGGGCACATAGGGCGAGAGGTAGTGGTACACCCTGGACAGGTCACCAGTTTATCGCAGGACGAACACACACACAGACAAACACACACACACAAATACACACACACTTATATAGACAATTTAGAGTCACCAATCAACCTACTGTACATGTTTTTGGATTGTGTAAAGCGTGGAGAGAACATGCAAACTCTGCAGAGAAAGGCCCCTTGGCCCGGAATCAAATCCTTGCTATAAGGCAATTATGCTAACCATTACACCACCGTTCTGCACTACCAAACCTGTTTCAGCATCTCAAAGTCTTTAAGCTCCTTTGTGTGCCAGTATTGGTACTGAGTATACTTGACAACTATGCTGAAACACAAACTGCTCTCCAGACCTTGGCAGTCAGTGCCTGACCTTACTAACCCATTCATGTCTGAATGAAAACATTTTAAAATCTACAGCCCAAAATCTGTAACAGAAATAAATAACCATTTAAAAAACATTTTACAGTTTACAGTGTACACCATCTCGTAAGAAATTTGTGATATAGTCAATATAACATAATTTAATTAAAACAAAAATATACCTAATGTATTTATTCATATATTTAATGTGTGTATTTATTTATTTAAGTTTAGCATGAATTTTATCATGAGCATGGGCAGATCTGGAAACCACCCCAGCAACACTGGCAGAAGTGCAAAAGGATTTGCCCCTGATGGTGTACTGATGAGGCTCCATGCTTATTTGCATATTTTTGGGCAAACTGGAGAACCAGGAGCAAAACTGAATTCAGGATCAACACTATAACTATAATTATATTAATATAACATAATTATATTAATACATGTTTTTGGATTCATCACTTTGATTTAATACAAATAATATGTTTTATAAAGTGAAGAAGAAGAAGAAGAGATTATAGGAAATAAAGATAAAAATGTGCCCAGATTCTGGTGTCTGCAGATCCCCCCTTCTCTTTCCCTTGCTCTCTCTACCTCTGTATTTCACTCTCTCTCCATCTGTCTCTTTACAGCAGTCTCTCTAACTCTCTTTTTCTGTCCCTCTCTCTAAAACTCTTTCTTTTCCTCTTTTACTGTCTTTTTTTCTCTCTTTTCCTTCCTTACCCTCTCCCTCTGTCTCTCTAACTCCCTCTCTTCTCTCTGTATCTCTAACTCCCTTCCTTTCTCTCTTCTTCCTGTCTCTATCCCTCTGTCTCTCGAAGACTCTTCTTTCTGTCTCTCTTACTCTCTCCGTCTCGCCCTCTCTTTTCTCTGTCTCTCTCTCTGTCTCACCTGATCCCTGTCTCTATAACTCCTTCTCTTCTCCCTGTCTCTGGCTCCCTCCGTCTTCCTAGCTCTCTTTTTTCTGTCTCTCTCTCCCCTTTCTCTCTAACTCTCTTCTCCCTGTCTCTCTTACTCTCTCACCCTCTGTCTCACCCTCTGATGGTGTACCTCGCCTACTCTCTCTCTTTTCTTTCTCTCTCTTACTCCCTCTCTTCTCTCTCTCCAACTAAGTTCTAGGCTGTGTGATTTGGTACGGTAGCCAAGGTTGGGTACACTGGATTAAGCTCCGTCCCTGCTATTTCACACGTCACCACCAGTTCCCACAGCCGGTGTGGTGAATGAGACTCGAGCTTTTGTGTCTTGTCTCTCTAACCAAATGCGTGCCGGTGTTCGCGTCCCTGCTGTATCACTGTCGCTGTCGGATTCCTGCGCTACCGTAAGCATCCTATGGTCTTCTGCACAAGATGGCGGAGCCGAGCACGGAAAAGGACGCGGTAGTGAGTATAACCCATAAGACTGTTTTTAATAAATCCTAATTCCTTACAACTCAGTGTAACCGCATAGACATATAACTTTTTATATACGGTATGAATTACAGGCTGTACATCTGTGAATTGCACGTAGTGTCAGTCTGGCTGAAATTATGGACTAATTGAATATTTAGGGCGATGTTCCTTACATTCCTCCACGCTTATGAATGAGTTATGAATGATGGAATGGTTATTTCTAGATCTATATCCAGCAACGCAAAGTTTTTATAAGAAGAAAACTGTAAGGAGGAAGCTTTTACATTGTTCTGGCCGCATGTTATAAATATATCATCACTAGCTTTAATTGCTGCGAATAGGCTTTTATCCAGGTTTTTAACGTTCACTCTTTGTTTTCTATCTCGGATAAAACTGAAGCCCATTGAGGATGAACACCTTAACAATTCAATAGGGGACACCGGCTTGATCTCCCCTGACAAAGAGGATATCTCACGGATCCTGGTAGAGTAGCTTCATATATCAAAGTGGATGATAAAGCCATGTAATGGGCCACCGCTCCTGCTTGGGCTGGTCTGGGACTAATCTGCTTTATTTTAATCTTACAGACAGTGCCTTTCAAAGGCCGGATCAGAGGAGGTATGAGGCCTGGAAAGAAAATCATAGTCATGGGCATTGTGGATGCAGAGCCAGACAGGTAGTGGTGATGAATGATTGCTGTCATTGCATTTCTGTCATTTTTATTTGGTTTAAAAAATTAATACATTGGATTCTCTTGTTTAAAGGGAACCTTTTCCGGAGTGAAATTTGTAGTGTATTTTCATTTTTCATTAGTGGTTTGCATGTTATCCCTGTGCTTGTCAGGGTTCACTCCAGTTCTCTGGTTTCCTTCCACAGTTGATTGGTGACTCAAAATTGCCCATAGTAGTGAATGTGGGTGCGTGTGGTTGAATGTGTGGCCCTGTGATGGACCTGTCTGGGGTGTACCCCTGCCTCTCGCGATATGTGCGCTGGGATAGGCTCCAGCAGACCCTGAGTTTGGCAATAACCAATTATAGAAGAATGAATGAATTAATTAATCATACAGTTGGGGCGGTGCAGTCGTGTCGCTTCACAACAAGAAGGTCCTGGGTCCCTTTGATTCCTGGACAAGAAGTCCTTCTGCGCAGATGTTTTCCCTGAACAAGAGTTCTTTCTGCACTTGTGGGAAAGAGTGGCCTAGTGGTTAAGGTGCTGGACTGATACCAAAAAGACTGGGGTTCGATTCCCAGCACCACCAAGCCACCACTGTGGGCGCCTAAGCAAGGTCCTTAACCCCAACAGCTCAGTGTGAGTTGTTATGGATAAGGACGTCTGCCAAATGCTGTAAAGTAAAAAAAATTACAGAGGGTACAGAAGATGAATAAATAAACTATATATTTAATTGCTGTGTTTATTTATATTAATTTTACCATATATCAGGTTAATATTTTTTCCTATGCTTTGAAAACCTATGCGCATGCACTGGACTTTTGGCCCTAGTGATAAGCAATATCTTTCTTTTTTTTACGTGCTAACAAGCCCATATTCTTAGTTTGGATATACTGTTGGTTACCATGACAGAAATATCCAGTATTTGACATCCCAACAGAAACATAAGCAACTAATAACAGTCTTTTGTCATTTTTTGTAATCCTGGTATCACTGTTTTCTTAATGCTCTGAATTCATTATAGTGGACGTTGATTAAAAATTAATACTGTAAATGGCATCTGTTTTAGTAACTGGTTGTTTTCTGTTCAGCTTTGATGTCAGTCTAACCTGTAGCCACAACAAAGAAAAGGATGAGGAGGAGGTTACAGATGTTGCTCTGAAACTTAGTGCTCGGTTTGCTGAACGACAGTTTTTGCGGAACGCAAAGATTTCTGGGAAATGGAGTGAAGAGGAGACAGCCATTCCATATTTCCCTTTTATTCAGGACCAGCCTTTCAGGGTAATAATCAGACTTAAATCTGTGTGTCTGAGTTATTTAAATTAGTGTGTCTGAGTTATTTTTAAGCGTATTACTTGTCTGGCTTTTAGATTCTGGCAGTCCAATTACTTGCCACATGGCACATGTTCTAAGAGTTAAAAAAAGACAATTTTATACCTGGTGGTAGCCGTTTGTGAAGGAATTTAGAACAGGAATTTTGTTGAGGGTTTGCACCAAGTGCTTACGTGTATTCTTTGGTATGTTCTTATGCAATACCATGAATGGTTTTGTGCCAAACTCTAATTGGTATCAAATCGAATTTTATGAACGAATGAACCCTGATTAAAATGAACAGTTAAAAAAAGCTATTAAACTTCAACTTGTGGTTTTGTGCATAACTGTGAGCTGTACGGTAGCTAGATGTATTGATGAAATAGGGTTGGTGAAAAGGGGCTGAAGAAATAATTCTAACACTATAATTCAGTGTCTTTTTCTTTTAACCCTATAGTTTATGGTTTTCTATCTCTCGCTGATTGATGCTTCTTCTCTATTTTTTACTTCCTTTCATGCAGATTGAGATCCATTGTGAACACCAGCGCTTTAGAATCTTTGTGGATGGACATCAGCTGTTTGACTTTTATCACAAAGTTAAGTCTTTGCTGACCATTGATATGATCAGGATAGATGGAAGTCTGCATATTACCAAGCTAGGCTAATCCAACAATGTGCAAGAGCATGTTTCAGAGAGGACTTTGGGCAGGTGACCATACTAGTTTTGTCTGATAATGTTTTTGATAGCCTGAAAAGTTCTGCTTCTTTCACTAAACTTTCGTTTGGAATGTCTTTTCTACCCCACTATAATGTGTAACCCAGTCTCAGTGACAGTGGTGGAAAGTAGCTAATAACAAATACCTTTGTTACAGTACTTGAGTAGATTTTTTCATTTTCTCGCCCTTTTGAGTATAATTGTGGTACTTTTAAGATTTTATTCAACCTCTCTACATTTGCTTTCCCCTTTAAAACTGCAAAGTACAAAAAAAGCTGTGAACTTCTTTGCTGATTAAGCTTTTTATGTCTAAAGCATTTGTGGGGGTTCATGTAGTATTTATAGGTTAAATACTGACCTGATGCCACTTCAAAAGCAAAGATTATTTTTTACTCTTCTTTAAAATTTGGAGAAAGTGTTGGTGCAGTTGAAAAGATGTTGGTCTACTACCTGGAAGGGTTGTGGGTTTGATTACCAGCAACACTAATTTACCACTACTGGGCTTCTAAGCTGGTACCCTAACCCCTAAGTGCTCAGTTGTGTAATTGAAATAAATGGAATTCACTCTGTAAAATGTAAACTGAGGTGATGCAATCACACATTTTCTAGGAGAAATAGCACTGTATGGATGCAGAATGTAGTGCAACATGGAATAGTTTGGTGTTTTATTATTCTTACTGGAAATAATAGCAAAAGAGATTGTGGTGCAACAAGTCGCTGTAAATTTCCGATCTGAGCTGACCTTCTAAAAACATTTAGTATTTTTAGTTATATAGTTCTTTTTTATTTATGGTTTTATAAACATTATTTTTGGTTTTTGAAATCACCTGCTGTTTGCAATTCCCTTTATCAGAGCTCAGTTATAATATTAATGATTGTATTAAAAACCTTCTAAGAATGTAATATGATCCATGCTGATAATTTATCTGTAAAAAAAAAAATATGATAAAGCGGGTAATTAATAATTATCTTTATTAACAAATGTTGTTCCCCTGAATCTTTATGCCATTTCTTACCAAACTACTTTTTATGTTTATGGCGAAGGGAAATCCCACTTTTGTGTGTCTTCTGTATTTAAAATGTCTTTGTGATTTTCTCTCTCTCCCTGGAACTTTTACAAACTTTTATGTTCACGCAACTGTTAGCTTATTAGCCTGTACCTTCTTACATATAGTTGTAACATAAAAATGGGGATTGATCACATTAGCACCATTTTTAAGACATGAATTACATCCTTCAACCCTGAGCACTCTCTAAGTTAATATTCTGCTATGCAGAAGTGTTAAAGGTATTTCTTTGTCATTTGGTCTGTGCATCTGGTCTGTAAAAGTAAAAAGGACATATAATTATGTTTTAATTATACTTGCTCTATTGGGATTATACTCATAAGTATTTTATCGAGTATTTTAACTGGATTTTGTTCTGTTTTTATTTAAAATGCCACAAAAGAATAAAATACTCACATTACTTGAATAACACTCAAATAACGTCACTTATAAGGCTGTGATGAAGTTTTTTTCTTCATATGCATAACCTGTTTGGCATTTACAACAGTAAAAAGCATCTCTCTCACGTGCCAGACAATAGCATACTATTGGTTTATATGCAGGTTTGACACTGCAGGTGCCTAAAACATTAAATAAAAGATTCTGTTTTAAAACTATTGTGGCATTTGTTTAACGGTTCTTATGTCTCTTTTATTTGTAGTGTTATGGTTTGTGTAATTGATTTTTTAGACTTGTCTATACAGCTAGACGGCCCATTCATATAGATAGTTAAATGATAGTAGTACATTTTACAGAGAATCTTTATGTGAAACATTTACAGAACAAATGAAGGTTATAAAAGGTTTAAATAATCAAAACAATATACCATTTTGAGAGCCAACACGATGTTCTTTTAAATGTATTGTGAACGTATGAAGTTGTCATAGTACATTTATGTTGTAAGTCTAGAGGAGGGAGCAAGCTGACAGGAAAACCCAGATTTACATGCATTTAATACACATGTACAGTCACTGTAACTGACCCCTCTTTTTCTTTTTCATTACCAATTAGTTATGTCCGGCTCCTTATGATCCTGGTTGGTATTTAAAATCAGATATTTGTTATGGTCTTACTTTGAATTAATTTCTTAATTTGATGTCATTATCATGGGCTGTACAATATAAGGTTTATAACAGTGGTATATATTATTCTGGTTAGGGTTTATTTTCTATGTAATGTCAATAAGAGTGCTTGTGTGGGAGATATATTCAACTGTTCCCACCTTAAACTATTCTACATCTAATTCTATAGATTATTTGAACATTGAATAAAATGACTATTATGATTTTTTCAGTATTTTGTATTTCGTTTTTTTTTCTGTAATATCAGTTGTTTGGTTTTGGAATTATTTCACATGTATTTGCATGATGGCCTATTACATATAGCTGGCTTGTAAGGTCAGGCATGTGAGTTGTGCTTTCATAATTAAAATGTGTTAACTCTTTTTTGGGTTTGTACCTGCATTTGATTTTTTTAATTCAAAGATGTGCCTATTTAATACTGTTTTTGCCATTTCACATCTAATATTTACCAAAATCTTACATTAACTGGCATAGAATTTGGTTAGAGCTGTATGAGAAATTACTTCTTTTACATAAAAGCAGTTTCATAATGTATGAATGACTCGTAAGTAATATTAAATACACACCAAACGCAGAACTAAGCAATACATATTTGCCCTTTTATGATACTTAATACAAAATAAACATTTTAATGAGTAAAATAATTAGTTTCTTTATTTTTTACTTGAAAAAACGGAAAACATGATCCATCAGCAAAATTCATTATTGAATTAAACAGTGCTGCTCTGAGGGTACAAGAAATAAAAACAAAAATAAACCATATGATAGAATTTATCGATTCAGTATTCATTTCCCACCAGAACATAAAAGCTATTTAAGAGCATCGACTTTGTTACTGAGCACTACTATTATAGCCAATATTGACCTCGAACATTGGTGTAGCAGACAGATGGGTCTTAAGTTGCATTTGGACTTTAGATTTTTATGCAGAATTTCATATTCCATTTATGTATTTTCTTTGATTTCTCCCATTTCATAAAAGACAGCAGGTACATTGGCTATTATTCTAAATCATTTTAATGTCTTTGGAGATTTTCTTTTCTACAAAAAAAGGCAATTATAAAATTGTTCATTTTTATAACACAAACAATACATGCCTACGTATTAGCATTTAATGCAACAAAATATTATGCAGTATTATTATTGCTAAATAATTTACCCGGAAATTCAGCATCTAAGCTGTTAACACGCTCCCTGTAAGCACTTGGTGGAAAATCTGCTTTTGGTCTTTGCATTTGTTGAACAAGAGGGTCTTTGTTTAGTCTTTGTAAAGCATCGTTGTTTATCCTGTTGTTCATTGTGATTTTATGCAGATATTTCCACACTGTTTTAGCAAAATGCTTAGTCACACCTCACACCTCATTGACCAGCTGAGTTTACCAAGTGGTTTGGTCAATTTTCCTTTTAAAGCCTTGCAGTGGAAAAAAAATCATATTTGTTGAAGATAATAAAGGTTTGCATATTCATATAAATTTATGAATATGCATGAATCATTCTGATTCTGTTCTCCCACGCTTATGTGTGTTTACTCCCGGATACTCCATTTTTCTCCCAAAGTCCAAAAACATGTACGTTAGGTTGATTGGTGATTCTAAATTACCCGTGTGTGTGTGTGGCCTTGAGACCAGTCCAGGGTCTGCCATTTGCCCTATGTTGCCCCCTGTAGGTATAGAAGATGAATTAATGAATTATTTAACCTTTATTTGAACATTGCGCTCTATGTATGAATAGCTGACAGAAACCCCAATCAGCCAATCACTGTCCATAGTTAGTAAGCATTCTGACGTCATCTATAGCAACGAGGTCAACTCCCGCCCTACATTATATCTCAACACTTCAGTCTATTCCTTAGTAACTGTCTCGGCAGCGTTTTTTTCCTTCCTTCCGTCCTTTTTTTTAAACATTTTTCTCTGCTATGTAAATACAAATCGAGATCTAATCCCAGCTTTCCTTTTTATAAACCACATCATAACTTTTAACTTTTTAACATTAACTAGACAAACTACACAAATATTATTTGTAAAGAGTTTTGTAAGTATTAAGTAGTCTTACCAACCTTATTACACATCTAAATTTACGTTTGTATTATTGAAATAACTTCGTGAATCGGTCCTTAAAGGCAATTTATCCATATACCAGTGCTTTCGGTCATACTTGGCAACCCAGCGCCGTTCAGTGACGGAGTGAGAGAAGTGCTGCCGAGGTGAAAGCTTGGAACTTGAGGAGAGATGGCAGTGTTTTGCAGATCAGTCGTTTCCATTCTAAAACCTTTCAATGTTTCGCCTTCTGCATTTGCAGCTGTTCGGCACTGCCACACAGGTAATAGAATCGGAATCGCTCCGTGTTCAATGTCACACTGACGGCGCGTCCCGCTGTACAGCAACCTTTACAGGAGGGGAAGCTAAACATGCTAACAGCGCGTAACTTGGCCTATGTAGCGCCAGAGACACACGTTACGACCGCAGCGCACTTTATTTCAGTCGAGGGAGAAATTAGCGACATTTTGCGAAGTGGAAAATTTGAGTTTTTAACAGATAAAGTTAGACCTGGCTTAGCTAAGCTAACTTCACTCAATTAGCTGACTTTTAGGGTTAAACGGCACTATGCATTACGTAATCATATATTTAATACAACTTTTATTGTTTAATGACCAGAGTGCCTTGGCAGTTCTAAACACCACGTATAGTAATGTTATACTTTTAGCCAAAGTGAAATCAAACGCGGTGTTTGTATCCTCTAGCTAATGCAAGCTCTTTAAGCCACCAGATGGCGCTACTTACAAATTCGACGTTATGTTTGTTTTACATATTACACTTGGTTTCGTTTTTAAAAATGCATGCTGTTCTGGAAGATTCTTAGTTTGATGAGAATAAAAAGATGACCTTATGTATCCTACAAATGATTTACTTTTCTATACTTTGGAACCGTGGCCTAAATCGAAAAATATCTAGAATAACCAGTTGTATAAGACCAGTAAATAGATGCACTATACTGGCAAAAGGCTGCGTTATTATCCCAGTAAAATAAACACACACAGTAATGGTCTTAACACCACTGAACACCTTTGGGTGGAATGGAATTAACTGGATCACCTTTTGGATGCACCCCACACCCTCCTCACCTGACTAGTGTCGGATCTCACTAATACTGTTTGAATGAAGAGATATCTCACATCCAAGGTTCACATTGGAGTGGGATGAAGAGTAAAGTGGGAATACATCTGGAATAAGATTGTTTTTGTGATGCTCAGGTGACTACAAACTTTTGGCAATATAGTGTATATAGTCAGTCTCCTGCGGTTGCATGCACTCTCGTTCTTCTTAGAGTTTTTTTTCATCAAACATGTCCAAGCTGCCACCACTGGGCACCTGAACAGATCCCTTAAATCTTTAATGCTCAGTTGTAAAAGGAGTAAATGTAAGTCGCTCATATGCAAGTCTGTGAAATGCTGTAATTGCAAATTATGTTCATGTTTGTGCATAGTCATTACCCTTCATACTCGGTTTACTATTCGTTACAAAACCATTTTAGTCATAAATATGTACATTCATATATAAAACAATCTATCTAATCTTTTTTTAATATATGTTTTTCTTTGTATAGGTGAATCATATCAGTATATACTGGTTGACAAAAAAGGTGAAAGGAAGAATGTTGGTTTTATTCAGTTAAACAGGCCCAAGGCCTTAAATGCTCTCTGTGATGGCTTGATGCTGGAAGTAGGTAAGGCTTTGGACATCTTTGAGAATGACACAGCGGTTGGTGCAATAGTCATCACAGGCAGTGAAAAAGCTTTTGCAGGTACGAAACTTAATGATCTGACTCTTTTTGACACACACTAATGGTTATGAATTACCATTGATTAATTATATGTTTCTGTTTAGCGGGTGCTGACATTAAAGAGATGCAGCACAGAACTTTTCAGGAGTGCTTTAGTGGAAACTTTTTGGCACACTGGAACAAAGTATCTATGGTTAAAAAGCCAGTTATTGCTGCTGTAAATGGATTTGCTGTAAGTAACACTTTTGAAAGTAAATTTGCTAATCTATTACAGAAAATATTTTAGAAATTATGACCAAAAACACTGACCTAGTCCTCCCATTGTAGCTTGGAGGAGGTTGTGAGCTGGCTATGATGTGTGACATAATATATGCTGGAGAAAAGGCACAGTTTGGACAGCCAGAAATCTTACTAGGAACCATTCCAGGTGAGTAAAGTATGCCTGGGTCTGCAAAGATACTGTTGTAAAGAATAAATTAATCAGTTTATTTTTCTAAGCTACTTATTCCATAATTCGGAGTCATGGGTCTATTAGAGCCTATCCCAGCCCCTTTAGGGTGAAAAGCAGGAAGAGCACACCCTGGACAGGTCGAGAGTCCATTACAATTTAGAATCACCAATCAAACTAATATACATGTTTTTAATATGTTGGAGTGAACCCATGCAAGCGCAGGGAGAATGCTTTCCACAGAAATATATTGTCTGGGAATCTAACTGAGGACCTTCCTGCTGTAAGGCCGTAATAAATAAATCATAGCTGTACATAGCAAACAGTGTAAGGTTTTTATATTACAGATTTTTGTGTACAGGTTCTGGTGGCACTCAGAGACTCACTCGGGTAGTGGGAAAGTCACTGGCTATGGAGATGGTCCTTACAGGAGACAGGATCTCAGCACAGGATGCAAAACAATCTGGTTTGTGCTTATTAGTTACTTTTTATAGTACATTTACAAAGTTATTTTTTTTAGCCCATCAATAATGTAAGTGAAAATCACTTTCAAATACCAAACTGAATAGAATAGTAAAGTATACTATACAATTAGATTTTTTTGTTATTTTGTGTCACCTCTGTAGGTCTTGTAAGCAAAGTGTTTCCTCCTGACCAGGTGGTATCTGAAGCAGTCAAATGTGGGGAGAAAATTGCAAGTAATTCTAAGCTGGTATCAGCCATGGCAAAAGAAGCTGTTAATGCAGGTATGTTTTATTTTATACCAGCTTATGCCCTAGCCCTGGGTTACGGGGGTCTTCTGGGTTCTATCCCAGCGCACATAAGGCGAGAGACAGTGGTACAAGTTGGACAGGTCGCCTATGCGTCGCAGGGCCACACATAGACAAACATAAACTCCCATTAGCTCCCACAGAGAACTAAAGATTACCAAGATGTACCAAACATACAAAAACTGCACAGAATTCCCTTGCTTGGGAATTGAACCTGGGACCTTCTTGCTGTGAGGCGACTGTGCCAACCACAACGCCAACCTTTTTTCCCCCTCCAAATTATGCTTACTAATAATTACTACTAAAAATAATAAGACATCTGCTGTTTATCAAACCCTGTTAGCAAATCCCTTAGTATTGGTTTCATTGGTTCACTTATTAAACGTATTAAATTTTGCAGTTAGATCTCTCTTTTTGTGGAGTAGTTGCCTGTTGCCTTATCTAAGGTTTCTGGCGTTTCGATACTGTTTTGTCTGTTTTGGTACATTCTTCACATTTTAATCTAACAGATATGGTTTTTTTTCAGCGTTTGAACTGTCTCTAAACGAAGGCAATCGTTTGGAGAAAAGATTGTTTCATGCCAGCTTTGCCACAGTAAGTTAAGATAATAATTAAAAACAATTTAAAAATAAAGGCTGTTGTTTTAAGAGAAAATTAATTGACCAGACTTGTCTTTAAACAGGAAGACAGAAAAGAGGGCATGACTGCATTTGTCGAGAAGAGGAAAGCTGATTTTCAGGACAAGTAACAAAGCAAATATAACAAGGCTGTTTTTTTTCGGAGGGAGAACAAACCCACCCGAATATACGTTAGTTTGTGATCCAGTGCTGTGACTGAATGATTACTATGGATATGAAACCCGTAGAACATTTACGTTTTGGAAGAAGCAGCAGAAACTGCTATTAATGGTATGTCTATCTTTTCCTAGCAAATCATTTAAGGTTACTTATTTTGCATTACTGATCATCAAGCAAGTTTGCAATGTATTTAATAATAAAAAATAAACATGAAAAATGAAGCAAATTATTTATTTTAACAATTTGGATGGATTAACTGTTTTCCTCTATAAAAATAATGACAACTCATCAAATGAATATAACTTTAAGGACTGTTGATCAGGCTGCCTGTACATTTTTTATACACTAGGTGGCGATATCACTGCAGTACTTCAGCAGTACAAAATTAAACGCTTTGCTTTAGTAAACTGCTCGACAAGATAGTGAAGACCAATGAAGTTTGGCAGATAGCAAGGAACATTGAGGTGTGAGGAACATTTGATTTTGCGATTATTCAGTCACCGCACTTTATTTTCTGATATATATATATTCTAAAGTATGTGGTTGTTGGGATATTAAGCATTTTAATGTAAATATTTTTGGATATTCAGGTTTTTCTTAGTACTATGCCTTATTTTTTTATATTTTATCTAAATTGATCTTGCGCAAAAAAATTTAATAATAATTGTTTTATTAGGATATGACTTTTATTTAGCATTTTCCGCTAGCAAACATAAATCTGAAAGTTATACATAAATCTGAAAACGATCATTTCAAAATAATCACCAGAAAGCTACTAACAATAGCCAGTTTGTTAAAAATATTTTACTTGTATTTTTTAAATTTACTTACTTACATTTTCTTGCTCAGTTATTTTTATTACTACTAGACTTAAGCGAAATTAGTACATGAATGAAGATTTGGACAACAACGGATCAAACTGTAAATTATTTCACTTGGATAAAAGAAATCTCTCAATTTTCTTCGTTCGTTTGGATTTTTTAAATTATTTTAAAATGGAAAAAAGTATTACATTTGTTCTCCATTCTAAATGTATTTACAGTAGATTATTCTCATCAGGAATTAGTGTACAGCGACTTTTACGCTCGGTGATTTTTAGGTAGGCGCATATTTGCTTGTTTTTGTTGAACTGTTTTCACACCCAACATGCGGGGCACAAAAGAGCACAGCAAACGTAATTATAAAGCGACTCTTTTATTTGGCTATCAGGGCGCTTTCTCACTCTTAGGATCTCAGGGTTTTCTATAAACGGCGACTTCTTATATACTCTCAAAAGTCCATAGCCTAATTGATTTTAATTTTCATTCAATATTCCTTTCGAGTCGACTTTCTTCTCTTTTTTTTCCACTGGAACAAAACTTTTGAAAGAGTTTTAAAAAACTTTCGGCACAAAGGTCTCCAAAAAGCGAGCAAAGCAGCAGTTGCGCTTTGAAGTTTGTCCCCTGCTAACGAAAGGTCAAAATAATAAATGTAGACCCAATTGAGGCGCTCTGCGCAGACAAAAGAGGCAAAACGTTACATTTTGGCAAAGGCAAACCCCTCATGGCGTGATAAACTCATTAAAAAAAAGCTGAACCAAAGAGAGAGCAGCGTGGTGCCGCGCTTAAAGAAAAGAGCTTTCAAACTGATCAGACGCTCCTGGCTCCGGATGGTTTCTCCTCCTTACATCAGTCTTTCTCTCTCTCTCTCTCTCTCCTCTCCTTTTCGCCTCCGCACTTCCATCACACTGAAGAGACAGACTCGCACAGAAATACGTGCGATTTGTTTGTTGTTCAAAACATGCCAAGTTATTTTTTATTCATGCGCTCCTTCACTCTGTTAGTTTTTTTCCCCTGTATGTGCAGTTTTTTTATTGCCAAATCGCACAGCTGTTTATATAAATCCAGCTGAGGTTTTACATGAGGAAAAAAATCACTCTGATCTATCATTTTTATAAATGTATTTAATACGTTTATTTGTATCTTGTGTAGCTTCAAGCCGACATTGGCTCGTAGGTTAAATTTGTGGTGCTCAGCCTAAATACTTATATAGATACACTACACCAATTCTACAATTTAAATAATTAATCGCAGCATATTTATACGCGCTATTTAACAGTATATCATCAATTATTATTTCAGCCAATCAACCATTGCACTTTGTGTCGTTATTTTAGCATAAAACATTTAGATTGCTTGAAACTCTTTATTAACCGTAGTTAATAAAAAAAACCCAAACGAACATTATACATATCTTTTTATTACGGCAAGCACAGCTAAGACACACAAAATCCTGCAGGAAGTATCACATTGTTTATTAACCCTTTATTTTCAAGCTCATCGCGTGATTTATGTGTAAATATTTTAATAAAAACACGACAAAAAAAATACAGACAACTTTCAAAACTGCGCAGTTTTTGGATGAAGTCGCAGGGCGCGTGCCGTCTTTGCAAACGCGCACATTCTTTGACCAATTGAGAGGCGTTTTGTGATCACGTGACACCTTCTGCAACTTCTCGCCAAGTGTGCAGTCACCTGCTGTGTAATGGTCGCGCTGAAAGGAATACCGCACATACTTACACCTGAACTGCTGTATGCCCTGGCTAAAATGGGGCATGGCGACGAACTGGGTAAGCGACATAGCATCATAACTATTAGTTTAACGAACAGTATAGTTACGGCATCACTTCGTTCAGGCTCATAAGGCTGAAAACAGCTGAGTTTCGCCTGGTTTGCTAAATTAAACCATATGAGCGCTCCACTCGTTTGACACGCTCCCCCGGAAGTCGAAACATTTAAGCTTCCGAGTCGTGACGTAACGTCGTCATTCAATATGGTGGAAGTTCCGGAAGAATATTAAATATTTACCTCCACATTTAAAACACAGATCTGTCTATATTCTATAGTAATATATGCCTAGTTTTAATTCTTATTATGCTACAAAAAAGCCTTTACATCAGATCAATTATCAATTTATGCAGTTATATAAATAATCAACCGGTTTGACACCAGGACATTAACCATGCAGATTCACATCTTCAATAAAATCATCAGCCTGAAGTTTTTACAATCAGCAGTTTCTAAAGTTTACATTTAAGCTACCATGAATAAAGCAACTTAATTAACCTCTTTGCAACTGTAGTGGAGAACACCTGAACAGCAGAAGACCACATTAGGTGTCACCCCTGACCATCAAGACCGGAACAGCTAAAGACTAGAAAAAGATCCAATGATATTAAAAAATCTCAACGTGTGACGTTTCTGTGCTCAAGACAGCCTCAGATTTCTACTCTTGTTAAAAGGCGTGTAACCCAATTATCTTTTAAGTATCAATGCTTTGTTCGTGCCCCGATGCTTCACTACTCATCACAGTTGTCCAAAATGCTGAACATTTCAAAAAAAAAATTTTAATTAACCTACGTTTCGCACTAACAACCATACATTCAGTTGTCTAATTTATTTATTCATCTTCTCTCTCACACACACACATACACACTCTTATAGGCAATTTAGAGTCACCAATCAACCTAATGTACCTGCTTTTGGACTGTGGAAGAAAGGTTGTCTAATTATTTAATAAAAGTTTGTACTTTTAAGCAGTCACATCTTTGCCAGTTTCCTTTTCCCCTCACCTATAGGTGGGAAAGGACCATTTGACAATTGTTACTTTTTTATACTTGAATTTTTTCTCTTGGTTTTATGTCATTGGGACACTGGAATATTTCTGCAACACTGTTTAAGATTGAAATCATTACAGACAACTGCTGTGATCCACTGCTCAGATATTTCTTCATCAGTGGTGGTCTCCTTACTATTTGTTCAGAGGGACTGACTGTCTGTACAATAATTATAAACTTTTTTATAAAAGTTTTATGTCAGATGTACCCAAATAATTATTTATTAACTGTTCAGTTTGGCACAATATTATTCAACAAACACCTGAATACCTTATATATTTGTATACGGTATATTCTGTTCCACAATGGGAAATTGTTTTCAATATTTTTTCATAGTGCTTGCAGATGCAAATTTTCCTGTCTCCTCAGTTTGTAAATGTGGTCCAATCGAGATACGAGCTGATGGTAGGTTTTCCTTTTATTAAGAAATAAAATTATTTTGAGGTGCCGCTACTAAACACAAAGTATTGTCTGCGTTTAAATCTTCTAGGTCTACGAATTCCAGAGCTTTTGGCAGCAATATTGAAACTTTTTCCTCTAGATTCCTATGTTAAATATCCGGTGGGTAGTGCTGGTTTGTATCCTTTTGTTTTAGTAATTTTATATTAAGTAAATTCTTTTTGTAGTTGAGCTGTATTTGTCTAAAACAAGAAAACATTTAAACGCTAATTGAAACTATAGGACACATTTGTATACAGCTCACCTTATTGTATCTGTCCTTTTAGGCAGCTGTAATGGATCTAGTAGAAAGTGACCGGCAGCTGGGTCTTGTAGTGCCAGTGTGGTCCTGCTACACTGAACTACTGAAACAAGCAGGATCAGATGTAGGACATATTGATATCTCATAAACAATCCTTTTTTTTCCAGACATTTTCTCAAGGTCTTTTACAGTTCTGTTTTTAGGTCACTGATTATGTAGAATTTGACATGTTCTTTAAATGTGTAATTTGACATGTTTTTAAATTTGTTTGTTTTTGTAGGGGAATTTTGATGCAGTTGAAAGGTTTGCTTTCTATGAGCGTGCAAAGAAAGCGTTTGCTGTTGTAGCAACAGGGTACAGTACACGTAAAACTCTAAGGGTGACGTTTAATTATACCTTGGTATCATAAATCTTTCTTATCTCTCTCAAAGGGAGACTGCTCTGTATGGAAACATCATTATCAAGAAAGGAGTCATTCGTCCTGAGGAGCTTCACTAAAGTGCATTGAAACATCCACATGATAATCACATGAACATGCACAAGTTACCTATTGTCTATTTTATGATTTCTAATAAATTATCCAATAAACCATGATGCCAGTATTCCTTAATTGTAAATCATTTACCTTAGACATTTGTACATATTACAGAAAGCAATATAAAATTTAGGCAACATACAATCCGAGCTTGCAGTTTCATGTTCTGGAGCCAGACTTATGGTGCTATTGTTGGAGCTGTCAATCATAATAAAAATCGCAATTTTCTAATTTTTATAACACATTCTGGAGATAATTTCATAGTGCATTATTTTTCAGCTATGAAAAAGATGATCTTGGTCCTCCTCAGGTTCTGAATAAACATTGATGAAAGAATCCTCAGCAAAATTGACTGGAACCTGGAACACTTGGACTTCAAAATCCCCATGGTACAGGCCATCTTTGTCTTCCTCTGGGGTCAAATATGCACTTGCTTTATGTAGTTTCACTGCTTCAGCCTTGTCAGACACTGGTATCTCAGGCTGAAACACTCTTACTTTATTCTCACCATGGTTCACCAGTCCATTATTGTAGACATCATACATGTCTTTCTCATCTTCTTCATAGAGCCGAACCTGCCTTTCATTCTTGGTTTCAAGGTTTTTCTGCTGGCGAAACTGCTTCATAGCTTTCCATATGGCCATGTGGGGATCAATATCAAACTCGGTCAGATCCTGTTCCTCCACAGGTTCAACCTCCTTATGTCCCAGCACCATCTTCTCATCATAATCATGATACCTAGTGTGGTACAAATTCAGATGAATTAAATATTGAATTAAATATTGTATATTTATTTTTATGAATTCAAGGTGGGAAAAGATAACCTTGTATCTTGAACTGCAGCTACTTTTTCTCTTTCCTGTATAAAAGTAAATCATAACTGATTATTATTGTAGGATATTAGCAGTTAAAATGCTCTTTTTTAGCTGAGCAATATGATTGATCTACTTATTTATCTAAAGGGTTTAAAATTTGCATTAAAAGTAGATATTTATATATCTACTTTATATCTATCGGGAAAGGGGTGGTTAAGGTGTTGGACTGATACCAGAAAGACCGGGGTTCGATTCC
>JAOTQW010000032.1:10879283-10891538 GCA_026260075.1 Sisor rabdophorus | reverse complement strand
TGCTAATGTTTCATAAAACCCCCATTTCTAAATTAGATTATTGTTGTGCCAACAGAACATTAAATGTTGCACATGCATGCATAATGATGTACTTAAGTCATGGAAACAGTCAAACAATTATATGTTATGTGAGGCAATCAGCCCTTCCCCTGCATAAATGCCTGGTCAAACCTTAATGACAAATACAACCATTCCAGTGAGTGAATATGCAGGAACCATGCAGTGTTAATAAACATTCATAAGAGCAAGCCATGCTGTAGTTCTGAGATCAGCTCCAGTTCTGTCATCTCTATCCAGGCTGAGGTGCTCTGCATCATAAGCCTTTTTGCTCTGAAACATGACACTGCACCGGCACAACGGGACATGTGTTCGCTCTTACTCTAATGTGAAAATGGACACTCAAACATTCAACTGTGACCTGTTTTATAGTTTTACACACTTACAGAGCCCTATAACCCCTAATAGGACAGACAAAACTAGGCTACAGAGGTAGAGCCCCTTCCAGCTGGATCACTTAGCACTGGGTGAGAAAAGGCTTAATATGTGTCACAAAATAGCACATAGGGTTTAGTAAGCAACTTTGCTCGACTGCAGTGATAGACAGTGACCGATTTATCATTGTAATAAAAATAATTAGTTATAGGGGAACAAATGGCACTAATTTAATTCCTTTCTTTAAAAATGGTTGGTTATTAATTTTATTAGTATTTTAAAATAATAGATTAATATAACTTTATTCAGGGGCTCTTTTAGTGGCCTTAAAACATGTTATCATTAAACTAATTTTATATAAGTATATGAGATAAACATCATTGTTAAATTTATAGCAGAAACATTCCAAATTGTATTTCTTTGTAACCTTTGCCCAGCTATTTTGTCATATCATGTTTACTAGCAGTTCAAAACGTTATTATTAACAGCAGCAAAAAAGGTCTTATGCATGAAAACCTAAGATGTAAGATTATTTCCTAGTTTTACTGCTTGTTCACAAGACTTTAACCCCATGCCAACACTTCTGCAGCTCTTTAAAAAACTGCATCTCATAAAGGAAAAGCCTTTGTCTGTTATATATTTTCTGCTTTGTGTTTTGGCAGCGGAGCAACAGCTGGCAGGCTGGACAAGCTTCGTTCGGTTGTCAGAGTAAGATGAACACACTTCTTTTTAAGATAATTACTCCATTCAGGGGTTTGACAAGTACATAATTGATATGAAATGAGTGACTCATTGTTAATTGGTCTTGGTTGACTTTATGCCAAGTACGAATAGCAAAAAAATTAAAATGACTCATCTTCGTTGTACTATTTCATACTGAAACTGAACACGGTCTAATAAGCTATTAGGAAAGTTTTTCTATTATGCAAATATTCACTTTAGTCAATACATGATCTTAGCAGATGCACATACATAGCAAATACACACCATGTGCATTTTAAAATTAGGTAGAGAACATTAAGTTTCTGCACTACACAGTGGAATGCAAATTGTTCTCAATGGCTGTAATCCATCAAAGATAAACACACGTTTTGGCTAACAAAATATGCTATATTTGAGGGCACCGTTTTAAATGTTGTTGACAGATAATGAACAGATATTTTCCAGGATTCAGTTCAATTTTACACAAATGTTTAATACTGCCACAGCTTTGGGTGCTTTCCTGAATTTTATTGTGGTTTATGGAGCCAGAAAACTACATTCAGAAAGAATTTTGCAGGTAATTCCAGTGTAATGTTTGTACTGTTTGTAAGCAATGTGACATGTGAGCACAATTGTGGAAAAAAAAGATGATTATGCACCATGAAGGGTTATATGATGCATTTCATTATTTTAACATTCAATTTAAATTATGACTTGGATGCTGAAATTTGGATCTAGAGCTTATTATGAAATTTGTATGACCTGAAAAGGTAGAGAGTGCAAAAGCAGAGCAATAAGCCAAAGTAAACGCCCCTTTCATTTTTATCTTGTGCCTGATCACTCGGCTCTTTCAGCTGAGGCTAGAGACATCATGGGGTAGGACACATGGCCGATGCTTAGTCAGTTGAAAGTTTCTCCCCCACACTGGCTTCTGAAAGGCCTGACTCTAGGTCCCACTGTGTCCCTGCCTGCCAGCTGGAGCCCCCTGACCTCTCCAGTTCAGTCAGTAAGCACAGCAATGCCAGCACCTCTTTAGGGTCACTAAACTGACTGAGAGAGTACGGATAGACTTGGAATGACTCACATATCGTAATAATACATGACTTTTATTGCAATAAAGCAGATTTAGATTTTTTTTCGGAGGGGCAGCAAACTCTTTGTGTGCAGGTAACTAAAAATAAGAAACTTTAGGAGCAGTTGCATCATCTGCCTCGCCTTTTATTTTTACTTTGCCTATATTAAAAAAATTATTTGTAATTTTAATTTAATGCTGAAATTTGTAAAGAGCAAAATGTTATCATTCTGTAGGAGCAATTTAAATAGATGCTATTTGTGTCAATCATGCAGTAAAAATATATATATTAGGTGATAAAATACTTCAATTAAGTGTATCTTTAGGGGATAATGCACACACATTTCAGATTCTATTCCTCCCTAAAAATATACATTTTAGGCAATACCAAATCAATTAGATTATATGTCAAAAATAGTCAATGCTTCTGATGTATGTGGGCCTAGCATCAAAAAAGACTGAAAATATGTCATCTACATCATAGATGTAATTAAAGGAAAACTGCATTATAGTATCAGCTAATGGTAATAACTTTTAAATTACTAGTTATTTCAGAGAATCATAAAGCCTTAATATTATTGAAATGATTTGCAGGCTTGAAACTTGGATATTTTTCAAGTAGTCTAAATTCTATAAACACACTTTCTATATTAAATCAGATAAAAGAAACAGCATTTATAGTGGTATGCACACTAGCATGGTTGAAGAGTAAAAAGATTCTATCAAAGCCTCTTTTTGGAAGCATTTAGATTTGATTAGTAGCTGTCAGTTTTCTTTATGTGCGATCTCTTTATTCCGTGTAGAAAACCTTAAAAAAAATTCTTGTATTTTAAAAGCATGTTTCCTGTTCGTATGTACCACCAAGCTTTATTCATCCTCATTTTGTCATGCATTTTTGAAAACAGAGACTTCAAAAGAAAAAAAAAGAGTCACAATCACTTAAAAACAGCCAGTGAAAAGTACTACAGATAATTCAGCTCAAGGTAGCAGACAGCAGTAAATCTCCTCTACATGAAGACCCCTCTTTCCTGTACTGATTTTTCCCTCTCAGGTACTAAATCTTTACAGCTAGGTAAGGGCCATTAGAACCGAACTCAGGGATTGCTGACTAATTGATAAGGTTAGCATTTGAAACATTCTCCAAAGCTCTAATTGAAACCATTAGGAAGGAAGACTGGAGATGTCTGGGGAACGAGCACGGGGAATCGAAGGGGGTCTTTGATCTTGAAGCTTGTCTGCCATCCTGTTTTCCTTCAAGGTTTCCTGGTTTGTTTCAGAAGACAGAGTCAGACTCTTGGGGACAGGATGTTAATGGATTGCTTAAAAGAGGCCTATTCTTTACGAGAAGGCCAAAGCGTTATCAGCTGGGTTAAAGACAGTCAGAATTTGAAGCAGGGAGGGAGGGAGGGCAGTGACAGATAACCCTGATGAGTATTACAGTAGCATTTTTTGCCAAGATAATGACTACATTATGCTGTGATGAAAGATGTAGACAAAAAGTGTTTTTTTTTGATCATGTAAATAAAATTAGCTTATTTATAAAAAAAAAGGCGAATTTTACATTTAACAGCATTTGGCAGACACCCATGTACAAATGTTATTTGATTAAAGCTGAGCAATAAGAGGGCTACAGGCTTTGCTCAAGGGCCCAGTTGGTAATGCTGGAAATCGAACCCACTGGCTTCCAGTTTGCAGTTCAACACCGTAACCACTTAGCTACCAGCACCCAATTAATTGACCTACCTGTTATCCTAAAAACAATAGAAATAAGAATAGATTATAAAATATTGATAAATGTGCAGTCACAGTAATAGAAGACACATTTATAATTTAAATATTTTACTTTATTAGTTTACTGCATAATAACTATTAAAGTTTATTAACCAACCTTGCATTCTAAAGTTTTTAGCCATATTGACAGATTTGTTTTTTTTTGGTTTTATTTGGCAAATTAATATTCTGTTTATATATTTTCATATAATACTAACTCTTGTGTTTGCAATTATAAATCACTGTTATTTTATACACTGTAACTTCAGGTTTATACAGATTACAGGCAAGACAAAATAAGAAACCATAATCCTCCTTTATGTAGAACTTTTAAACATTATTTAAAAAGAATGAAAACAAATCACCAAAGCCAAAGATGTGAAGCTTGAGTGATTTTGACCCTTTATCTTTGTTGTCCTAGCAATGTGAAACAAATCTAATAAGACTGAGCAATTTTTTTACCCTTACTGCTGATCACAGGCCCATCAACCATGTGACAGGCTGCACTCTAAAGAGTTACTCCTGTAAGCTTTGTGCTTTTGGTTTCGATTATGTCTAATTAAATTGATCTTCATTACTAAAAGTATGGCCAACTTTGATCTAGAGCACAAGCAACAAGCATTTCTACAAACCGGTGCTTTTTAATTAGACTCATGACTAGTTGGTATGAAGTCTGAAGAACACTGACTTCACTAACAGCCATGCATTTATAGGACTTGTCTGGGTGCTCAAATAATATATTAATCACCAGGGACCATGGCAAAGAGCTGACTTTGATAATGCTTTTTCAAATCACTTTTAGCTTTGAACAGAAACAGTTACTTTAGATTTTTTGTTTGCGTGTCAAAGTCTTATCCATTCCAATAGCTTTGAATTATGGTGGAGATCATGCTGTTCCAGCATGAAATGGTGCCTGCTACAGAAAGATCAGATTTCACGAATTTCGTTCTTTCATCCTTATGAAATAAATATGTGCGCCCTTTACAACTTTCCAACACAAGGTTCATTCCTTTTTTATATTATGTTTACTGAAAAAAATATAATTTTTTAAATCTTGTTCAGAGTATTTAGAAAAAAATAATTATTCATTTAAATGACAAATAGTTAAACATTTCTTAAAACAAAAAAATCATCCTAAAGATATATTTCTAAGATAATATCTGAAAAGCAATAAGTTAATAAAACATACTATTAAACTGAATATTTCTTAAGCTGTGTATGGTTTATACATTTTATACGATATAGTTCAATGTCATCAGAGAGTGGAAAATATAACTTTGGCTTTAATATTTAGAAAAAGAAATGTGCTGCAGGGTAAATGAGCCTAACTTGCTCATGATGGCATGGCACAGAGTTGAATGCTCCCTGAGGACTTCACACTTTAATTGGCCCGGTGCCACAGTCCCTGAGTGGCTGGAGATCAATGGACTGCATGGGTAGTGCAGTGGCAGTGACCCGTAGAGCTGGAATCTCCCTGAGCGTCTGTCTGCTGCACTGCTAGACACCCCTACCAGAGATTGCATGGGGGCTTCAGAGAGAGAGCCTACTTTGTCCAGTCAGACAGGCGCTAGCAGAGTCAGAGTCAATAATCAAAACTAAGTGGCAATCCGATTCGCTATCATAATTGTGACATCCTGTCTGTATATAGTCTTAAGATCACTTAATACCTCATGTTTTGTCATGGTGACTTCTTTAAATTTGTATAATGCGTATGCAATAAGCAGTTTCTGGAAATAGTTTCAAAACGATATAATGGTATTTCAGGATTTTTCTATTATATTGTCTATTATCCCTCATAAATTGGCAGATATCTGTAACTACATAATGCTTAGTCAAAGGTGCCCACACTGTCTGCTTTTAAACTCTGGACTTTAATGTGGGTCTGTATGAAGGTGTAGTGCAGAGGTGTGGGATGATATTACAGCCTGAGAGAGCGAGTGTGTTTGCTCTTCGCTTATTATGGAGAGGAGCCAGTCTTCTCAGAGGCCACAGGGGGAAGATGGCAGCGCTGATAGCAGCCACATGGGTTCCATCAGGGTAATTGAAGCAGTCTGCCCAGCACCAAAATGGAGCCCTGAAGGACGCGACAAAACCAATTGATTTAAAGGCAATAGAGCCTGTGCTCAAAAGATGACATTTTTATTAACATTCCTTAATTCAAAGCAGGATTGTTTACGGCCATGTAGGTGTCCTCTGAATGTTTTTTTTTTACTTTTAGATGATTAGAGTAATTTTAGCATGTCACGGGGTCAGAGTAACAGAATCTTAAAGGAGCTATGTGATGATCCGGCAATAGACCACAGGCTTGAAGATCAGTGCAGGAAAAAAAATTTAAGATACTGTTGTGCTTGGTCTTAAAATAATATTATATATTAGTCATAAACAAAAATAATTTAGGCAGGTCACTGTCTAAAACCACAGTAATCACTCATTAAGTTACAAGTCTACAAGTTTAAATCTCACATACATAAATGCTTCATTCTCTCTCTCCTCACTCATCTTTCAAGCCTGGAAAAAAACTATAACTAGGCTTAGGTCTGCATAATATATGGTGCAGTGTGACAATACAATATACAAAACACTCCTGACTTAACAAGAATTACCACTGGGCATTTTATACAACCTGATATTGCCTTTATGTCAGGTTCAACAGATAAAAACTATTAAAACCAATGGCTGATATAAACAATCAATTCTTTACTGTGCCATTTCTTTTATATTAATCATTGGAGATAGGGAAAGGAAAGAGAAGGTCCACATCGCCATCTTTTATATTGTTAAGAGCTATTGTAGTCTGGATCACTTCGCCCATGACATTGAAAACTGTAATTACATGTTTGCAAAAACCACATACAATACGAAAGTAATAGGGTGGCTTATCTCTCAAGACTCTAAATTCAGACTTTCTGTGGTTTTGCAACTTTCAGTATATTTCACATTTTAGGTAACTGAAAATATATTGTATATTTATTTTCTGTAGCAATAAAAAAATAAACAATAAGATGCAGTATGGCAGACATGTTTCCTTTGGTTCAAATGGAGCAGATGAAGGCCTTCACAACAGTGTTTGAGAAATGAAATCTGAAAGCATAATTCATGCTGTATTGTGAATAGCTTGTATGGTTTTTACAGACATTTTGCAGACATATTTTAAGTGACTTTTGTAATTGCCCTTTTCTGCAAATCATATACAAAAAACACAAAAAGATTATATACAGGCATTTTTCTATGAATCAGATATTGCGATTAAAGTACAGAGAAGAGGTCACAATAGAGCATTGAAGCTGGACTTATAGACTACCCTCACTTGCATCTACTTCCTAGTCTGCTGTACCACTAAACTATTAAAGTCTTTTAGTCTGTAATAAGACATGACATACAAAGGAAAACATACAACCAAGGTCAAATGTGGTCCTCGTTAGGGTAAAGAACACCCCATGAGGACACTAGTTTACACTGTTCTCAGATTGCCCTTTCCGTTAAACTAAAGCAAAATAATAACCACATCTGCAATATAATAAACACAACCTCAAATGACACCTTCATAAAAATGTTGTTAACACTTTTTAATGATACAATTTAATTTCCCCAAAAATCTCTATAGGCACAGTTGGTTTGCTAAAGCTTTTAGGATTCCTTGTTCAGACATACAGACATTCAAGAAACATTTGAACACTCAAACCATTACGGTTTCATGTTGACATTCTTAATTGCAACATGACTAAAACTAAGGTCTGCCAAAGGATGGTGCATTCCTCCAAAGCATGCCAAAAGTTTAACTGAAAAGGTTTTAAATAACACAAGCTACTAAAAGTCATCAAATAAGTTTGGCTTCCTCGTAACCCCTCACATAAATAAATAATGCAGAACTTAGTTATTGTTGCTAAACTGGATCATAATTACATTATTGGTTTACATAATCTCCCAAAGGAAAGCTCCTTGGCAAAGATTTGCTTTAATATGTTTTAAAATTGTTACCAGCTGTTTTGGCTACAGGAAATGCTTCTCTCTCTTAAAAACCTCAAAGCAAAAAAAAAACAAAAAAATAAAAACAAGTAGCATACAATATTTTATTGCTTTCTATCCAAACGTAACTCATATATCTGACCTCTCTGTATTTTATTTCATGTACTATATTATAATCACTGGCACAAAGTCTGTGATATCATTCAATTTCATCATTCTGTCAACTTTTAGTACTTTTCCCTGGTCTCCAAAGAAAGCACCCTTGATCTTTTGACCTTTCTGAGGCTAGCATTTGAATAAAAACAGATCAAACTAATAATAACCCTGAGTACCTATAGCAAAAAAAAAATCAGTTTATTCTGGTTGCATTTTCAAGAGCCAGCATTTACCAAATAAGAAATTTACAAAATCAATTGACTTTTCGCATTAGAACCACAAAACTCAGAATCTAAACCTTTTCATAGCTGACCTAACCAGCCTATCAAAAGCTGACTGGAGCATAAACCCTAACCATTATCATAAATTCACCTTCCCTAACATTGGCTCTGAACTGTGGGAACAGATTATGCTTTATGTTTGTACAGAGTAAAGCACAGTATGCTGAAATGGTGACATCATGGAGGTAAAGGAATTTAAAGGGACCAGGGGATAGCGTCTGTCTGTCTACAGTCTACCTGGTTTCCATCTTGTTCATCAAAGGAGAAAAGAGCTGCACTGAGGGTAATGCTTCAGGGGCTTTTAAGATGTAAACAGAGCTTAAATACTCTATAGTCACACAAATTATTAACATTGCATTGTTAAACATTACGATAATGTTTAAATCTCACCAGACTATTCATAATAAAAATAATTGGATTGCATCAGCTAAAATTAGAATAAAAACAAAATCATCAGAAAATGTACAATATGATATCTAATATATAATGTGTGTAAGAGCTTGCAATTGTATAATACAAATTTTGGTAAAATAATAAACTGACAAATATAAAAGTTAAAAATTCAGTCATTCTTGGCCACACGCACACACACACACACACACACACACACAGACTTGAGCGCATACAAGAATGACTGCATCCTTAACTTGTAGATCTGTCTGTCTGATTACTTTTATTTTATTAAAAAGGTATAAAAAATGTACAAGCATGTTTGCTAACATCATTGAGCCTACAAAATATGATCCATCACTATCGAGACAGTGAGAGTAATTGGGCTAACTGCGAAAAACAATGCGTGAAATTCCAAAAAAGCCACCCAAAACCCAACTAATTCACCTGATTAAATTCTGAATGTAATTATGAGTTAAATAAACAGCCTTGGGCAGACAATAACAAAAAGTAAAGGTGATTGAAGAAAAGCATCTAACATTACTGGAAAATTAGATAACATCTACTTACTAAACGCATTTGTTTAGGCACGCAGGTAAAGCTTTGCCTTAGCACTTTTAACATCTCTTTATAACATTATGTATTAACAAAGATTATTGTACAATGTGACTGAGTAAAAAATCTTTTGACCAAAATTAGATTTATGGTTAGAGATTTAAAAAAGGGGGGGACATTTGCATGACAATATATTCTTTTGAACAGCGTGTAGGCTTAGTTGCTTGATTAATGTGACCTAATTGCAATGCCCTTGTTTATGTGGTAAATTGCTTCTAGTAAAGATATATAAGGCATGCTTTGCAAAGAAGATTTTGGATACTGCTAATGAGATATGAAACATGAAAGGGGAATGGCAATAGACCTACTAGTGTGAATTCAACAAGTAGTGTTATTTTTAAATATGGCCTCTGCTCTTAACTCTATTGATGTTAAGGAAGCACTCAAGTGACTTTTGGTCATTGGCGTTAGGGAGCCCTCCTCCCTTGTCCACTGCGAGCTTGATGTGAGCGTAAAAGCTGTTGCTAATAAAAGTTTCAAAGAAAGGGATGAAAAGGAGAAGAAATTGAGCAGCTAGGGCTGTATTATCCCTGCTCTGTATGGTGGCTGCCCTGGCGGAGGTGTTCTGCCAATGGCAGGGGCTCAGAAAGGTCGCTGGAGATGTCACCAGCATTGCTTGAGGGCAGGGGCAAAATCACTTGCTTCTCACAGGCTTTAAAGTGCAGGGTAATTACACTCAAGTAGCCAAATGAATAGATGTATCAGCTTGCCAGCAGTTTTTGAGCAAAACAGAAGACGCCTTTGAGAAAGAAAGAGGAGGGTAGAGCCACACCTTATGAGTAATGCATAACAACTCGCATAATAATTACTATTAAGAATAAAGTTGCCTATGTTGCATCCAAAAAAGGAACTTACAGCAATCATTGGTTCTGATCATAGAGAGAAAAAATGAATAGCAAAAGAGTCAGAATGGCTGCACTCCATATGAGCAATGCTGTTTAGAGAAGGCGTTCATTGTGAATGCTTTTCTCGGGCAGTGGCACATACGAAGTCAGATTCCCATTGAGAGAACTGAAAAGAGCCTTTGATTGGAAATTGCTTTGGCAGGAGAGCACACCTGCAGAGTATGGTCTATAGCCTCTTTTGGAGAGCCCAGCAGCTGCCAGAGCTGTAAGTCTGGGCACCTAGTGGGCCAAAGAATGGAGGCTGCAGAGTCTTTCAATACAAAGCCACTTAGTAACAGAAGGCATGTGCCAAGCTTGCAAAGCCAGAATAAAAAGTGCCCTTCGGAGCTGACTAAATATCAGGGGCCACTTTTTTGCTTTCTCCCAGTCCCTGCTCCTCAGCCCCCGCTCACACTTCTATTACAAGGACAATAGTAGATCTAAAAAGCCCTAACCGCAGAAATATACCAACAATCGCCAGGGAAAAGCTAAGGAACTCCACCGGAGTGTGGAAGCCATCAATTACATAGAGCAAAAGTTAAAAACCCAGCAGGGCCCAAGCATTAGAATTCAGAGATATGCAGGCAGGCAGGCAGTAGAAGCCTGATCTGTGGCCAGGCTAACAGTAGCCAAATGGAAGTGTGGAGTATGAATTATGATTTTTTTAAGTTTTACCACAATTTTTCTCATTTTTACCCAATGATTGGAAAAATATGACTTGCATTTGCATAATAATTTAAATATTAAAGCTTAAGTTCATGACCTTTCAAGACATTTTTTCAAATTTAAATCCATTCAACATCCAAAAACATCACAACTTTTTATTTTATTTTTTATATTTGAACAGCACTTGTCGTACCTTAGCTCAACACACTCTGCAAACCCTGTTACAGAATACAGATTCTCTGCCTGAAAGCCTTTACAAACAGCAGAGAGCCTAAAAAGGATGAAAAGCACTTGACTGTCCAGACTCTTAGAGCCTGAATTCCACTGTGCCTTTTTGGCTGTTTCTCAGAAGGCGCCGTCTGACACACTGAGAGCAATGCGCAGGGATCACACAAAGCCTAGTCAATTCAACCATCTCCCAGCAGCTAATTTATGATGCCCTCAAAGCAATTTTCACAGTCAGAAAAGTGCAATTGTATTTTCCAGCTCATTAAACCCAAGCACAACAAAGCTTTCATCCTCCCGCTGCCCCCTCCCATTCCAGCCCTCCATCCCACAGCCTGCATTTCAAAAGAAGCATCATGAAAATACACTCTTGGTAAAGTGTAAAATAAACAAGTTGTTTAACTTTTTTGGTAAACATTCTGTTCAACGATTAGAAAGACATTTGTTAACACAAGGCTGAGATGATAAGAAGAATCCAAATTAAGTTTTCATAAACTAAGATTGCCAAAGTTTCAGTGAGAATTTAAGGCTTGTTTATTCAGAGGGCCTCTTCACTCTCCTCCCTCTTCTTTGTTCTCTGTTTCATGGGAGGACTTGGAAATTGTAATCTCAGGACAATCAGGCTGACTTATTTGTTCAGCTCCTGTCTACATTGTAATAGCAGGAAAACCTTTAAATCACATGAGTACCTGTCAAGCAGCTCTACTTGTCCTTGGTTGCCCAGACTTACAAAAATAAGTTCCTATGAGGCTAATAACAAAATTAGATGTTTAATTGAGCTTGAAGTGCTGACAAAGCAATTTAAAGAACTCCCGATTATTCTATTACTCGCTTCTATTGCGAGTCAGATTGTAGCAGAGTTAGTTTGATAATTAGATAAATCCTGTATGTTTTAACAGTGAGGGTCGGGATCGCCAACCGTAAATATTGCATGTAATAATACCAAGGTAAATTTTATGTATACTTTAAAAATAGTTTTTTATATTTTCAGCTGCTTGTGCATTATGGCAATTTAATCATTATTGTACCACAGAGAATTTGCCATTAGCGTAAGGACAAGTTTTAGGTACAAATTTAAGACATAACATTAAGACAT
>JAOTQW010000032.1:10867293-10879140 GCA_026260075.1 Sisor rabdophorus | reverse complement strand
TATATAAAATAATGTAATACATAAATGTAAGGAAATATTGCTAAAGTTGTAACACAGCAATAGCAGTTACAGTTTAAATATATAAATTCTGGTTTAACTGGTCACTAAATTAGCCAGAGAAATTGTTGCAACAAAAAAGTTGATAAAAACAGTCAGCATGTCCCAAAGAATATTTCTGTGCTTGGCAAAACAGTTAAACTTGGACACATGTAAAGGGAAATACTGATGGCATGGCTTTTGTGAAAAATAACTTATTGTATGTCTAGCCACTGGAGAGAAGCTGGGGGGAAAAAAGTATTTGTATGTGTCGTAAGAGTTTTTGGTCTCTCACTAAAACCACAAAGATGCCATAATTTCTTAGTGTTTCCACAGAGAAGGCCATGTGATCGCTCTCATTGTATCTGGGCTTCACTTAAAAATCCTGGTTCAAGTCTGCAATCAGAGCCCATAAAATGACCCCAATTACTGGTGTCAACTCTTGGGTATGCCTTTAGAGTCATTTGTAAAATTTCTTTAAAATTTCCACGTTTAAATGCAGATGTTTGGCTGCAGAACTGCAGAGAAAATATTTAATTTTTTTGAGGATATAAACTGATGCATCTAATGCAGATTGTCTAATGAAACAAAACATGTGACAAAGCTTTCTGGTAGGTTACTTTTCCCAATAGGGCAACTCATCAGTTCAGTAGTAGCATACGCCTATAAGGTTTTTTAAAATCAAGAGCATGGCAATTGAGCTAAAGCAGGCGATCATTTTTTTTTTTTTTTTTTTTTTTTTACGAAAGTCAATGGAGTCTAAAGCTGGGGACATGTTGGACTGCATTAGCCTAAAATGATTAGGTCAGGTCAAGCTCTTGTTAAGTCAAATAAAAGGTCAACATACTTTCTACTTATCCGTGTCACCCGAGGCCTCTACTTTAAGTGCCCCCTCAGGGCTCAGTAAAAAAATATCCTAAGGAAACCTTATGCGCATGGATGTAAACCCAAAGCTGATTTGCTAAAGCAGTTTCCCTTTTGAGATAGTTAAGTATTTATGATGCCCGACCTCTGCAGGTTTCGCTCTCGCTCTTAGAGAGTAAATAAAAACCGGTCATTCTATCTATATTTATGATATAATGGCATTCAGTAATGGTTAATTCTGTACTATTAATGTAGCTTAACTGACATTTTAACTTTGTGTTTAACTTCTAGTATTTTTGTAAAACCGTAAGACAACAGTAACGTTTATAATTGAATTATTATCGTTATGAATTTTTAAAGGGTTTAATGACTCAAACACATAATACCAAACAGCTATCCATCCATCTATCTTTCTATACATCCATCTATCTAGCTATCATATACATTATGCCATATATATATAACATGTTGAATCAGGGCTGCCTCTCATCCACTCTGTGAAAATGGCCATCCCACTTGAGGGTGACCTTGAGGGACAGATCTGCTTTCAAGCTCCGTAATGACTTCTGACATGGTTTACTTGCCTCCACGCTGTGACAGAAATGTTTGCTGGAGTCAGAGGAAGAAATATTTGAAACAAGGCACCACTAAAGGGAGCCTTAAGAAAAACCCTTAGATTAAACTTCAAGAGCAAGTTTAAAAATAAAGGTGCTTGTGTAAAAAGGGATGGTATATAAATTAACACAACAACCTTATTACTGCCTCACTTTAGTCTAACATCAGAATAAAAGTCTGTATATTGTTAGTGTCACAGGATATAGATAACTGCATTTTTTTAATATACGGAAATATTTTACACTGAAACCAAGGTAATAAACTTCACGTTTGGCTTTCCGTACACATGAGACTGGGGAAATCAGGGAAGCAACATTATAGTCAGATAAAAAACATGCAAACTTTAATTTCTAATAACAGGCCTGGGCAATAAATTATTTAAAATCAGTTAAAGAAAAATTAAAAACTCAATAGTTTTGAACTGTTAGTTAAAACACCAAAAATAGTTTTACACATTTACATCACTTGGCAGACGCCATTATCCAGAGCAAGTTACAACTGAGCAATTGAGGGTTAAGGGCCTTGCTCAGGAGCCCACAGTGGTGGCTTGGTGGTGCTGGGAATTAAACCCTGTTCTTTCTGGTATCAGTCCAACACTTTAATCACTAGGCGGCCACCCCTTCGCAGTTACACAGCAAATACACAGTTGATAAAAATCTGTTAAATTCAACATTTTGGTTGACATTATAATATTATTATTTAGAGAGATAAAATGAAGATTTTGTAATGATCATTGTAGCAGCAGATATGAAATAGCAACTGTTATATAGTGATGACACAAAACTGCTGCAGGTATTGGGAGTGGTTGAATATTTGGTATGTGTTGGACATGCGTGTAAAAACTTGTGTGGGTTACTAATTGTCATCAAATGACAGCTTTTCATGCCAAGAGGATATTACCATCAGGCTGATGACTTTTGTACTTGAATTAGTATGATACAAACTTGGATGAAGTTGAGGTTGTTCAAAGTAAAAATGTTAAATATTTGCTACGGACTGCAACACTCCAAAATCTTTTAGAGGCGAGCAAAAATATTTCTGCTTTTCTTTCCTTTGTGGTTTGGATGAACATATAAACCGCTTAAAGGTCTGTGGGACTCTGTAACGTCCATAAATCTATGTTTTGCTATTTCCTTTTGAGAAATAAAAAGAAAAGGGTGGAGGATGCATGAGAAATGCAACCCCCCTTGGACACAGACAAACATTCCATCTAAAATCAGATTTTTGCAAAACTTTGAACTCAAACACAAAGATCTAACATAAACAATAATGCACTGCACCAGCTCCACTGGCAAAGCAATAGTGAAATCATGAGGGATTCCCAAAAAAAACACTTTGTGTTGATGTTTTAAGCAATTATACTAAGCTCAAGAAAAGCAACAGGAAAAATTAGCAATTTAATAAAAGACGAATAGTGAGGGGTGGTTTCAAAAATGACATTGAATCCAATTCCCAAGTGAAATACTGCCGTTAGATAAAGGAAAGTATGTAATAGCTGTAAAAGAAAAAAAAACGCAAGACAGTAACAGAGACATTAGATCACTCAACAACAGCGGAAATAGGTGTTAAATGTTCAGGGCAAATTACTAATAAAACATTTGATGAATCATAATGAGATGTGCTAAGTTATAATAACAATCAAAACAATAGCACAAAACGTGTGCTATTTCCATTAGAGCTTTTTACGTTAGTTTAAGCTGTCTGTGAAATACATTTCACTAGAATGATAATAAAGAAACCAATTAGCTTATCTAATGTTTGGATACACTTTAGGTATAAATACGGAATGAATAAAAACTCATGAAAAGAATTTACTGAGAGGAGCTACAGAAAACATGTTAATCTCAAATCTGAAACCTTGTCATACTTATGTTAGAATATTATACTCCAAAACATTAAGCAAAATAATAGGGCACAAAAGTAAACAATTAAACTCCCAAATGCCCCCACCAGTGACAAATTCGCTAGGCTGTTTTAATAAGTAAGTCTCCTGTCATTTTCTGTCATCTTGACTTAAAGTGCGGCAGACTGTTTACAGTATTTTGCTTTGTAATAAATCAGAAGACCACTTCCTTCAGGGAAAGAAAACACTTCAACATGTGTACTGGTTTTTGAAGAACATTCACAAGTGCTCTCATTAGAGGAGTATACATGGGCCAAGCTATTACACTGACACACCACCTTCCTGACAGCAAAGTGAGGCACAATGAAAGCTCCCAGGCTATTTTAACTTTAACTAGGGAAAAATAGGCTCGTCAATACTTTTTTGGTTATAACATTAGCCTAATCTAGAAAATGGTTGTGCCATGAAACGGTTTCCACCTTTCTACCTTAGTTTTTTGGTTTGTTTTTTAATTGCGGGAAACATCAAAGTCCCTGTCGAATTCCTCGAAAATGTTCAATAATATCCCACCGTTTACAGTTGAATATACGAATTCCTTTTGGATTCGTTTATAAGAATGAATAAAAAGTTAATACAAACACAAACTTTTTTTGAAAGATTAAAAATACTTTTCTCGTACCAAACATTACTTTCAAATACATTACAGCTCCACCGCATATTTAACACGCTCGCGCTGCCGAAACGACGCAATAAATAGTAAATGCATATATTATTTCTAAAATATTGAATATATATGAAAAAAATTACCTCGCGAATAAAATATTTACAAGCAGTACACGGAGCAATCAATGTAATTAAATGCCTTGTTAAATATTTAATTACCCTTAAGTTAATGATTTGTTTACAGCTGAAACTATATAAACAGACGAAGCCGGTTTCTTTTCAGTTTTTTCGTTATTGATTGTTTTGGTAAAAGTCAACTAGGAGTTTGCTGACGTTTGCGTGTAGCTGTAATGTAATAATGTGTGGGAACTGCTCGCTCTGCAGTTATTTCCCTGCCATTAAAGTGCTGCAGGAGAGAATTGGTTAAGTGGAGCTACCCGCTGCCTTACTCTCCCCGAGGTAGCTTCCTTTTTGATCTCGCCGAGACTGGCGCCTTCCAAAGCACGACTTGTCTGCCTTATGAAATGCTTTGACTTACGGTGAAGGCCTGCCAGTTGCGTTTCAATAGAAGCTTTTTTTTGCAACCTTAAAGGGCCAAGACAAGCTTTAAACTGCTGTAATGTGGCGTGACACAATTGTCATTCATTCACTCCCATCATTTATCAATTGTCCCCGAAGATCAAGATAAACGTGTTCTAATTGGTGCATTTATTATTACAATTTAAACCGTAAATTTTGTATAGGTATATTTTCGCGTTAATGTTTAGTAGGGAAAAATAAAAATAAAAACAACAACAACAAATACGCCTAATTTTCTTTCTTTTTGTTTTAAGTAGTCTTCGGTTGTAACAAGTTAAAAAAAAAAAAAGAATCAATGGGTTTCGGTGTTTTGTTTTTTTTTTACATCGAGGAAGAACTCCCCGAGGAAGTGGCTGGTTGTCTTGCTGCCTGGTTTCAATAAGGGTTAAGCTAATGAGTGCGTCTCTCTCCCTCTCCCACTCTTTTGCTGGCCCCTCCGGTTAATTGCAACAAAAGTTCTCAAATAGCTCAAACACTGGAGCCCTGGAGCCATCAATAAACCACCGCGGCAAGACAAGTATGATTGACCACGCACATTTCTTTCAAAATCACTTTGACGTACGTCCCTATGAAAGTATGCTGGCCAATCAAAACGCACACACGGGGAGTCATATGGTCAAAATCGAGCACCGATTGGATGGCGGCAAAGAAGAAAGCGAACTTTTGGGAGTTTTATAGCTGGGAGAGCTTTGGGCTTTACAAGAGAGAAGGGATTGTCGCAGAGACACAACGAATGACAGACAGAAAACGAAGCAAAGACGAGTTAAATTAAGAGGGCCTGGCATTCGGAACTTGTATGGCCCCTTTACCCTCCACGATGAGCACTGTTCAAGGACCGCTTTCCCAAGAAGATGAAGCACAAAAGCGCGCAAACACGGACGCAGAAGAGGCTGAGAGCGCCGAGAGATCGGCGCCTAAAGGATGTAAAAACAAGACGTTCAGTCTTCCCTTTAGCGTGGAGTCCCTAATATCAGACAGAGTTACGTCCAGGACGTCATTTTCCGTATGCGACTCAGGGCTTATATCCCCTTCCGAGGAGAGATCCCAACTCTCCCCAACGGCTCTTTACGCTGACAGAAAACTGCCGCTGGATAGCGTCTCAAACTTGGCTGTAGGGAAACGAGGAGACTCAGAAGAGCGGAATGAGAAGGGACCGAGCGGATGGTTTCAGACACCGCCATACGCCTCCCCGCCAAGTAAGTGAGAATTCCAAACAAACATACAAACAAACTTTTGAATCGCTCTTGACACGCGTGTGTTGTATTTCTTTAAGAAGGCGTTAAAGGATGATCAGGCATGAATCCGACTACTGTTGGGGGGGGGTGTCTCGTGTCAAAAATCTAAATAACTAGAAGTTAATCACCCCACGTCCAAAGTTGGTACCTTTCCGAATGGTCTAATTGCTTGGCTTGCCAATATCTCACCCCCCTCTCTCCCCTTCCTAGCTGTAATTCTCACGCGTTGCTTGTTTGTTTTGCTTTCCAGGACACTCCAGTCCGTCTCCGTGCGCGCTTCGAAAACACAAGAACAACAGAAAACCACGAACGCCGTTCACCACCACACAGTTACTCGCTTTGGAGAGAAAGTTTCGCCAGAAGCAGTACCTCTCCATTGCAGAAAGAGCGGAGTTTTCTAATTCACTGAATCTTACAGAGACACAAGTGAAGATATGGTTCCAAAACAGAAGAGCGAAAGCAAAGAGACTTCAAGAAGCCGAATTAGAGAAACTAAAACTCGCCTCAAAGCCTCTGTTACCGGCGTTCGCCTTTCCCTTCCCGCTGGGAGCGCACGTGGGTTCTCCAGGGCTGTACGCAGCTTCGAGCTCTTTCCCGCGGCCTTCACTGCCCGTGCCGGGACTTTTCGGAGGACCTGTTACCTATGGGATGTATTATTTGTCTTAAATGTGTTCAGTGTAATGAATTACACGACTGCTGTACACATCGGTCATAAAACGGACACGTAAAAAAAAATACCCGACTATAAACCTTTAATCTGAAAATAAACTGTCGCGTATCCCATGCACACATTTTAAACAGGGAAGAATTAAGAAATATTAAAGACGCGTTAAGGCCCAGCGAAGCGCGCAAAATAAATAACAAGCATCCTATAAGCCACATTCAACTGGTCCCAAAGCCCAGAATTAAATTAGAACTCGGTTTAATTGAAGTTAAAGTTTTTAAAGAAACCAGGACTTAATATAAAGCTGGATATTTATCATATTTCTAAAATATTTTTTATGTTTTGAGAACCAGAAACCTCTCTTACAGACTATCGGAAAACCTCCCTTGAGGCCTACACCTAACTTGAAATTATATTTTTAAGAAATGAAATATCATAATTCACCTTGCAGAGATATGTCATTTTTATATACCTTTTTTGGGGGTGGGGGTTAAGTAGATACCGTTGCGCTCCGTATACCTTCTTTTCTCAGAGGCAATTGGTTTAATAAAAACTATAACGTTTCATGGGATTACGTTCCCCTTCAACGATGACTTTTATTAGTTCTTTCTTTAGCCACAGTACCACTGTGCTATAAGTAAAATGATAGCGTTTGACAGATTGTAAAATTAACTTCTAGCCCTTTTTATAAATGTAAATAAACGTCTATATTAGCATACATTTCAACGTCAACTGAAACGACGAATAGAACTGATATTTATACCGTTTTTTTACATTTACTTCCTGTAAATTACTGTATATATTTGTACATAAAATACAGAAAAATAATCTTTTTGTATTAAACAAAAATACATTTCGAAGCTGGGTGTGCCTTATTTTACTAGATGCTGACAAAACCGGCACGATTTTATATTATTAAAAGAAAACCGAAATTGATGTTCACACGAGTAAGTTATTATTATTTTTTTTGTTTAAGTACGTTTAAACCAACCCATAATAAAAATCCAGGTGAAATGTTACAAAGCGAATGAATTACGAAAACATTTTCGAGGCGGAATGCAATGTCGCATCCGTTTACATCGGGGTTTAGCTACTATATGAGTGCTGATTTAACAAGTGTTGGATTCATATTTACTATGTACTATCCTTTTCATTTAAGTTCGCAGAATTATGTTTAAGATCTTAACAAATCGGTCAAAACTTTATTTTATTGAGGTTCATTTAAAAAATAAAACCAGAAAGACTTCTCAGGTTAAACTTCCAATTTGTGCTGTAAGGACCACAATTTAAACATTTCGAAATTGCTAAGATGTCTTAACTTTCTAAACTTAAGAAAAAAAATTCATTTATGTTTTGCAGCCATTTAAACAAACAATAATAGAATAGACGCTGAAACAAGAATATATTTCAAAATTCTATTAAGGATTGAGATTTATTTTGTTCTATTTTATTTGTAAAAATAGTATTTCAAATTTCATGTAGAACACGCATAATGTGTATAAAAAATTCAAGCGCTGGATAAATTTAGGCGCTCCACTACTTCTTTTTCCTTCCACCTCTGAAGCCTCTGACTGAGCCATGACCAAAGCAGACAGTTGATGGCACCCTATGAAAAATTAAAATATATTAAATAACTAATTTGATTATATTTATGATAATTTCAAAAGTGTTACTTAGATGGTTAAAATGCTTACTTATACGAGTAATTAATTTTTTGCCGCTGAGGAAAGTCAGAGTCGTGGACTGTCTCTGACTCTTGGGAAAGAGAAAAATCCATAACTTCACATTTCTCTAAGGTTTCCTGCTGCAGATTTTTTTCCTCTTTAATTCCCCTGAATGACAAATAAAAATGACTTAGCGGAACATGATATATTAAAACTTAAGTAAGAGTTTTCTTATAAATGGGCACAAAAGTAAGTCTAGCAAAGTTATAGGAGTCTAGCAAAGTTATAGTAAATGTATAGTGAAATTCCAGCAGTCACACCTTTTGATTTTCTTTGGTTTGTCAAATCGGAAATCGGCTGGATAGCTGTGAGTTGTAATTAGATGCTCTTTCCTTTCTTTGCTGGTTTGGAATTTTAGTCCACATCCTTCAACCAAACACCCAAACTGAAAAAATCATATTAGATTGGTGATTTAAACAACAGTCAGTTGTGTAGTGGGAGTAGCCTGCTCCTATTTTGCGTTTAGCTAAGCTATTTTAAGTTTAAAAATTGGGATACAACACAAGGCAATAACAGTTAGTATTATCCTGAACAAAGCATGCACACAAAAAGATAAAGCATTATACTTTTTTTTTTTTTTAATTCTTAAAAATACACTCAGTAGTCAAAGGCTTTCAGGATCTGCTACACAAATTAGATTACACATTAATGCAAATTTTTATACAACAACCCTTTAGAATGTTTTGTCTGTTACTGTAAAAAGTGTTTTTTTTTTTCCTTTTAAAAATTGTTAATTGTTTTTTTCTTTTTAACTAATAGCAAACAGAAAGTTAAACTGCTGCATACAGTATCTTCTTATAGCCTGCTGCATCTCATTATAATTAATTATAATAATTATAGGACTCGGAACTGTAGCAAATGCCAAAAGCATAGCTTATATTTACTTTAAATTGAAAGATGCACCTTAAACTATAGCAGTCTTGGTTAAAGTTAATTGTCCACTAATTTAAATATCCTTAGCTGCTGTTGACTAAAGCACTGCTTGGTTTGAATCACATAGCACATTGTTTTTTCAGGGTTGCTTTAATCATTCAAGTATTTGCAAATGATTATTCAATTCTAGGAATTTGGCTGTGTAGGCAAACAACATAACAAAAGAGGGTCTTTAAATTCAAACAAAATGGTATACTTTATTATAATCAAAATATTTTGGTGTTGACATTACCATGGACTCTCTTTCTGCCATGACCTGAAAGAGAGAGTCGTGCCACTCTAATATGTGTATATCCAGCAAACGGCTGGATGGAAAGGAGCGTTTGCAGCTGGCGCACACATGACGATGAAGTGAATTGTAGTGGTGCTCATATCCTTCAAGAGTGTCAAAGAGCTGCTTACAGCCAGCAATGTGACACTGGAAGTCTGCAATGCTTAACGTAAGTCAAGTAATTTAAAAACATTTGATATTAATGCACAGCAATGTATAATTATGACAAAAATCTTAAACTATTCTAAAATATTCTTTTTTTTTGGCATGTTAAAAGTTTGCCATGCAATATTAAAACCCAGTTCTACAATAGGCACCTTTTTTATATGTATATATATAAACCTACTGGTTTAACAATGATTAAAGTAAACGTTAACTAAATTAAATAATTTATTTTGTTACCAAATTGGCTAACTAATTATTAATAAAGCTCTCTGATTCTGATCATCAGTAACCCAAAAAAGTGAATATTCAATAAATGTTACATAGAATATAGTACCACTCCAGTATAAATGTGTAAGAGAAAAAATTATTTACTTTTATAGACAACATAAACATATAGTCGGGTTTAATACAAGATCAAACAGTAGACCTGTAGATTTAATAATCATTCTGATATCACTCACTTTAACGCTGAGGATTCTTCTGTAAGAGGCACAAGATCCTGCAGGTACAAGTGTCGATGCACATCGCCATCCTGTTAGGGTAAGGAAACAGTCAAGAGATGAACCGTAAAAATCTTTAAAGCGAGAATCCTGGTAAGTGTGGAAGAAATAGACACAGACCCAAATGGTTTCCTATTAAAGAGTAATAAAATCAGCTGGTCTAAGAAAAGTACATTTCTTACAGGCTAATTTAAAATTTGCGAACTTTTAAATTAAAACCTGATACTGTGTATTAAATGGATACAGTTTAATAAAAGGTTTAAATATTGTGCTTTAAAAACTGATTAAATTTGACAGGAACATAGTTTTTTGTAGCGGCATACATACACACTTATTTCATTATAGCTTTTACAGACAGTGTGTGTTTCATTACTTGAACCCACTGCCCTGCAACACACCAAGACCCGAATTACCATGTGTCTACAGGGTTTCTGGCCTTGAAATGTTGCCAGAGATTTCCCAGACTTAAGTTTTATATTCTCCAGACTTCTAGTCTTTTTCAGACTAGAGTTCAAATCTAGATTTTAAAAGAAACACAAATTATTAAAATAACAAAATCACATCTTGTTTGCATTATTGAAAGGGTCAATTAATGCAAGTAATTTAGACATTATCCTTTTAAAAATATGTTGTTTTTTTACGTTTAAGTCATTTAAAATTATTTTTAATAGTTAATTTACAGATTTGGGCATAGGTAATGGTTTTTTTCAATGTAGGGCTCAATAGACAAGGGTTAGAACATGGGTTAACGTGTGTGATTTGGCAGCTTCTAACATCGTTGTTGATTCCTATTTTTTAATATTGATACAAACATTAATGATAAGAGTTTTCGATGTTCAAGACGTCCATAGTGACATTTATCAATATATAATCTAACCCATTTATACAGGAAGATCAGAAAAGTTAGCATACCGCAAAAATTTCATCATCCTTGTGTAAACGGATTTTCTGGGGCGCGAATTTAAAAGGTGATGTGTTTTCGTCCAGCTTATCGCCTTGAACATCTAAAATGCTGCAGTTTCCCATTACCGGTACTGAATAAATTTCTATTTTCTTTGCATCACAGCCAACCAAAAGCTGTATCAAATGATTGCCCTGCTGCATGTCTCCTTTATATTTTATCTGACGTACAAGGCACGACACTAGTTCCTCGTCTTCTTCTTCTTTTTTATTTGGCGCTTGGCATACAATGTTAATGTGCACTATCGCCACCTACTATGCTGGGGTGTAGGCCTCCCCAAAACTAAACATATAAAAACTAAAAGTAAGTAAATTGATATTGATTAAAAATTAAAAAAAAGTCAAAGGAACAATGAAAATGCATGTTATGTTTATTGATCCCACCACGCAACTCAGTTCTAACATTCACTTCCTTACACGTCATTCCTACGTCACCGCATTTGGCGTCTCACGGGTCCTAAACACCGTCAATTCTTAACCAAAACCATTTCATTTGTACCCAATACCGACACCAGAGGACAGCAAACCACGCAGCCTGTCGGAAAACACATGGGATGGGGTGGCGGCGCGGTGGTTAGCACCGTTGCTTCACAGCAAGAAGGTCCTGGGTTCGAATCCCGGGCACGCGGTCTTCCTGTGCGGAGTTTGCATGTTCACCCTGTGCTTGCGTGGGTTTCCTCCCACAGTCCATGTGCATTAGGTTGACGCTGAATTGCCCGTAGGAGTGAATGTGAGTGCGCGTGTGTGTGTGTGGCACTGCGATGGACTGGCGATCTGTCCAGGGTGTACCCCCTG
>JAOTQW010000032.1:10850766-10863663 GCA_026260075.1 Sisor rabdophorus | reverse complement strand
TAAAGAAGATGATTGAATGAATGGGATGGGGGCAAGCTCATTCATTCATTCTTTTATTCATCATCTATACCCGCTTATTCCCTAATACACGGGGGTCTGATGAAGCTTATCCCAGCGCACATAGTGCAATGATCGAAATATGAATGTGTTGCTCCTCTATAACTATAACTATAAATAATATTTCACCTGTATATTTTATGCCAATCTGACCAATTGTGTCAATAAATTCCCTCCTCTTTTAAGGTTTAAGGTACCTTCGAATAAACCTCTCTTACATACGACATACAGTGTCTAGGCAGAGGCTTTATGATAAACAGAGGCTTTATGATGCTGCAACAGGTTTGGGCATCTTCATTATATTGAAGGAGAATTGTGATGCAGCATAGGGACATCTTATACAGCTGCATGCAAATCAGCAGCTGTATAAATAACGCCCTGGACGAGCCTGTGTGCTGTCGTTTTATAGTGGTTTGCTGTAGAATATGATTTGTTATGGGCCTGCAGATGGCGTGTTTTACTTAAAAGGAAATCCCTTTTTTGGGGAAAAAACTTAGCATTGAGTCGACGATGAGTGGCTCTTCCCGGATGCGGAGGTCACACACTCACACACACACACACACACACTCCCACACACACATACACACACACTTCCACACACACACACACTTCATGTTAATGTTAATTCTCAGCATATTCTCTGTCGGAGGCGGAGTTTGGGTTGCCAAAGTTGGGAGAAAACTCTGCGACTTATAATATTATTTCATTTACCAACCAGCAGCCCAACAGAACAATCATGCGCTGTATTGGATTATTTCTATTAATTTGTTTGTATATTTCAGTTTGGGGTAAGTACAATGACAGTCCACTTCTGATTTATTTTAAGGGCGTACCCCTGTATTCATTCATCTGTGTTAATTGATTGTAGTGTGTAAAAAGCCACACGCTGTGAATATAGATATCTAATATACTTTACCTAACGAGAAACATAACGTAACACGAAAATGTGACATTTAAACAATTTTTTCCTCAACAGAAATTTGTGAAACTGCGCATGCGCGTCTCTCCCATGTGCTGCGCTACGAGGTGGTCCGGCTGCGGACAGGGCGAGTGAAGAGGAGCGCCTTTAACCATGAGGTGCGATCAGTCGGGTGTCCTAAAACCATTTAATCACATGTTTCAAGTATACGTTATTAAATGAGAAAGTAAGGACAGAATGTGTCTATTTATTACCTCTGTTTTTTTATTTCAATAGAAATATCCAAGTACAGTTGAATACGCCTTGAATGTTGATGGGAAAACCTTCACAATATTTCTGGAAAAGAACAGGTGTGACAATTCTTAATCAGTAAAATAAAACAACTACAAAAGCTTTTATTTTTATTTTATTTCAAAAATGTGTTTTACTCTAGGGAGTTGTTTGGAAACAATTATTCTCTGACGTATTACACAGAAGATGGAACAAAAGAGATTACGTATCCATCTAATGTGGTAGGACCTGTAGAAATAAAAAAATAAACCTTTTCGTTTAATGGTATGGATAGAAATGATTTTTTTCTGCTTTCTTAAGGACCACTGCTACTATCAGGGACAGATTCGAAATATAAATAACTCCTCCGTCAGTGTTGGCATGTGCACGGGAATGCGGTGAGGGATTTGGTGTTACCTTTTATTTGATTAAGTGGAGTTATTAAATATATCAAAATTGTCTGTGATTTAAGTGAGCAGAGTTATACTGTACAAACAATATACACTTAAATATCTAAAATGGTCACACAGTAAAGTCACTAATGTTGATTGTGGTGTGAGTGTTTCATTTTGGAAGAAGTTTAATTGATTCCAATACTCACAAAATCGTATTGTGTTTATTTGGCTGTTATTTTACTGTAATCTACATATAAATAAACATTAAACATTCATTAAAACATGATAATATTAGTATATAGAATACCTATAGTTAAAATATAAAGGGGCAACTATAACATATAGTTAACTTATTAGGGACACATAAAAGAGGAAATTTAGTGTGTTAATTCTTCTTTCATTCTGGATTTTTAATCAACATATCTGGTGTTGAAATTTTTCAGAGGGTTTTTCAGAGCAGAAAATCAGGTCTATTTGATTGAGCCTCTGGAGAATTCTATAAAAGGAGATCATGCCGTTTACAAACAAGAGCACTTGAGAACTAAGAGGGCAACACATGGATATATCAACGATACTGTATCTGATTATGAAGTTGCGCCAAGACTTGCTGGCCTTTATAACAGTAGAAACAAGGTACTAAACACATAACTGATGTTAGTGTTTAAAATTGTGTGATTTTAGGGTGTTCAAGTGTTTTATTTATTTATTCACCAAAAAACAAATTGTTTATTGCTACATGGAAGCCATTGTGTTTAACAAATACTCTGAAGCAGTTCACTTAAAGCTTTTAATTTTATATTCAGCGCTTCCTCATTTCTGTATTTATACCCCTCTAATAGAAACCTAAAGCATTTTTTTGTCCCTAGAAAATCAAAGTGCCAAAGGGAGGACGATATATTGAGATGTTATTAGTGGTTGATCATACAGAGGTATTTTTTTTTCAGGTTTTTGCTATGACTTGTCAGGCTTGATAGAACTTACCTCCTTTTTAACATTTTGTGATGTTGTATTTATTTATAGTACAAAAAATTTGGAAGCTTAAAGAATATAGAGACAAGAATGCTGGAAGTTGCTAATCATGTAAACAAGGTATTTCATATTGTTACTGTACTCGTGGTCTCAAGGAACTGTAATGAAAAAAAGTATACACTTTTCTGGAACTATTTTACTAAATAAATCGATTAATACTGAATAAAATAATGAATGAATGATATTTTCTGGGACACTTTCTTTGCAGCTCTATCGTCTTCTGGATATTCGGGTAATGTTGGTGGGATTAGAAGTCTGGAGTAAAAAAGATCAGATTGATGTTAGCAATGAGCCTGATCAAACTCTAGACCGTTTTTTGAAGTGGCGTCAGACAGAACTGCTGCCCAGAAAGAAGCATGACAATGCACAGTTTGTTAGGTGAGTGTTTAATAAAAGTATACCAAAGATCAATTTTCAGTGCACATTTATCATGGGATGGTCTCGTTTAGAAGAATGTTAAACACAATTATAAGTCTGTGGCCTAGTCTAAATCTCTTTCCTAAGAAAAAGTGAACCAATAGTCAGTTTAGTATATTAGCTACCAGTAGCTAACTATTCATGTTCAACTGTTGCTTGTCTGCAGTCCTGTTTATCCACCAAATCAAAAGTTTCCATTTGCCAAATGAATGGAAACAGAAATGTAAATGTAAGAAAATGTAAATTTAAAATGAACTCCACTGTTCAAGATGCAGTTGCTGCCAAATGTTGAATAAGAGCTACTTTCTAAGTATTATGTTATACATATTTTTTTTCATATTGTCTCAAATTGCAGACTAAGCATTCCAGTTTACCCCAAATATTTTAAGTAAGGTTGAGGTCAGAAATCTGTATAGAGCAATCTTTGTTCCTATTTATTAACTGTTACACACATTATATTTGAAGGGAAAACTTAATACTTTAGCATGTAGTGATATGTAGAGATATCCTAGATACCTGTGTGTTTCCAACATTTTGTGAAAGACACGCATATGGTTGTGTCCAAAACTCTTGGCTTCTTGTAGTATTATCAATTATGAAGTAAAACCAGTTTTTCATCTGTTTCTCATTAAATCAGCGGAGTGGATTTTCTTGGTTCTACTGTTGGCTTGGCTCCCTTGAGGTCAATGTGCTCTCCTTCATCTGGTGCTGTCAATGAGGTTTGCTTTATATAATTAACCACAAATGTTGTTTTACTATAAAACAGTTATACAAATGTGACGGTTGACTATCCAATAAAAGCACCGTTCTTTCATCAGGACCATAGTAGAAGTCCTCTTGGTATTGCGTCCACTATTGCGCATGAAATGGGCCATAACTTGGGCATGTCACATGATACAGCAAATTGTGACTGTCCAAACACTCAACCTGGTCAGGGCTGTGTCATGGGAGAGAGTATTGGGTAATAATTATTAATTTGTTTAAATCCATGTTATTGTTTTTTAAAATTCCTGTACTGCTAAACGTAGTTTTTCGCATCAATTTTACTTTCATCTTTTCATAGATATGTGTTTCCTGAGCACTTCAGTATCTGTAGCAAAATGGATATGGAGACATTTTTACAAAACCATGATGTCCGCTGCCTGCTAAATGTTCCAAAAGAAGATGATCTTTTTGGAGGTCCATTATGTGGTAATGCTATTGTGGAAACAGGCGAGGAGTGTGACTGTGGAACTTTGCAGGTAAAATGAGGTCATGCTTTAGTTTATTTTATTTATTTTATTACAGTTTTCAGAAAAAGTTCTGATTGCTTTTAGGAATGTAAGAACTCCTGCTGTAATGCCACCACATGCCGACTGACGGAAAGCTCAGAGTGTGCACATGGCGAGTGTTGTGACCAGTGCAAGGTAATAACATATATTATTTTTTACACTTCACCGAGGCTATAGGTGCTAATAACTTTAAAACAGTGATCCACTTGAACAGTAGTTTTTGTGGTGTTTTTTTATTCAACATTTTTAAAAAAAGATCTTTATGCTTAATCTTCCCTCCAGCTGAAGCAGGCAGGAAGTCTATGTAGACCCAGTGCTCATGACTGTGATCTGGAGGAATATTGTACTGGGAAATTAGCACACTGTCCCAGTGATGATTATAAGATGAACGGCCTCCCATGTAACTCCAATCAAGGCTTCTGCTATAATGGCCAGTGTCCAACCCACCTGGACCACTGCCAGACCCTGTGGGGACCGGGTACCTTCTCCTTCCTTCATTTTTGATATTTGTAAATATGTGTTTTTTTAAACGTAAAGTGGGAAGCATTACGTATGAATCCTGGGTGCATTGTTTGATTGTGTGGTTTGTCGTCTGTGTACTTGTTCTTTATGTGTCTGTGTGGGTTTCCACTACATACTTCATTCATACATTCATCTTCTATACCCACTAATTCCTGAATCCAGGGGTCCAGGGGGTCTGCTGAAGCCTGGCAGGGGTACACCCTGGACAGGTCGTCAGTCCATCGCAGGGGCACACAACCACTCGCACTCACACTCACTCCTATGGGCAATTTAGAGTCACCAATCAAACTAATGCACTTTTTTGGGTTTGGGAAGAAACTGAAATACCCAGAGGAAACCCACAGGAAGAACAAGCAAACTCCTAACCACCATGCCACTGCGCCGCCCTCTGCGTTATTCCATCATGCATTAACATAGTAGTAGATTCAGAAGTGTTGATCAAAATAAGTTTACATAAAAAATAAACTTCCACATAAAAGATTACATTAAAAAATATTTATTCATTTTATATCACTTTCTAGATGCTGAGGTTGCTGATGATGTATGCTTTGACAACAACTGTCAATGGTCTAGACCCAGCACATGTTCTGAGTATGTTTCCTTTTGCTATCTGTGTTATCTTCAATATAATGATATCCAGAATGCCAATAATGTATTCAATTCTTACTATAGAAACAGAAAATGTGGGACACTGTACTGCTCAGGTGGAAATGATTATCCAATAACCCAAAAGAAAAGTTTTTTCATTATGGGAAGGAGAACATGCAATGTGGCTGTGGATGTACCAGGCACAGAGGACATAGGGATGGTGCCAACAGGTACCAAATGTGGGACAAACAAGGTTAGTGAACAACGTGTATTTAGATTAAACCCTATTATACTAGTGTATTAAATTTAAATTTGGCCGTCTGATTCCTTTTTGTTAAAAGGTTTGTTACCAGAGCCGTTGCCAGGATGTAAGCATCTATGGATCTGCCAACTGCTCTGCACAATGCAATAATCATGGTGTATGTATTCAAAATAGGCTTTTATTCTAATAAATCAAAATATAATTTTTAAAGGTCTTACAAAGAATAGGAGTAGATGCCCTTTCAACCTGACATTTTTTCTATTGTTTACGGTTAGCATTTTCCAGCTTATTTAAGACTATTTTAATATTAGGTGTGTAACCATGAGAGGAAGTGCCACTGTGATCCAGGCTGGGCTCCCCCCTACTGTGACAACAAGCTCTACAACATTTCAAGAGGTAAGTCGATTGATTTTTTTACTTTTTAATTTAACCATTGCCTTTTGCTCTTAGAGAGCTGGGATAGGCTCCAGCAGACCCTCGTGACCCTGAATTTGGAAATAAGCAGCTATAAGATGCTAGAAGAAAAAATAATAAATGAATTTAACTATTTCTGTATGTTAATGTTTAAACAAACAACTACCATGTCAAATCTTTGTTATTTCGTCTAACAGCGCAAGACGTGGGGATCATTGTGATTACCACAATAGGCATCCTTCTGGTGGTTACTGCTATTTTTGGAGGCTTGATTTATTTCAAGAAACGGAAAACATTCGGCAAGAAAGGGTTAGAAAATATTCTTAGACTATTATATGTAGTTTTATAATATGCTCTATAAGTGTATGTTTTGTATTTTTATCCACTAGCTCCTTTAAAGATATGAATGGCTACCCAGGACAGTGCAACCCAACATTTCAGCCAGTCAGTGCAAAGAACAGTCCCAAATGTGCACCCCCTCGTATCAGTCAGCCCACCTTTCTAGAATCATCTGTGACACAGTCCTGTACACCTATATTTACACCTAGCAGAGCTCCAGCACAGGTTTAGTTGTTTATTGTTATTGTTTTATTCACTGTATACATTTATCCTAAATATAAATACTAATAACTGCTTATGTTTTACATGCAGCCTCCAACAGTAAAAGAACAAACGCGGAGAGAAGAGGTGATTCGTTTACTATAATTCACAAACATACAAAGGAAACCATAGGTTTAAATAGCATATTATTTTAGATTAGTGAAATCTGTCGCACATATAGGACTACATTTATTAAAAAGATTTTGGGTGAGAGGGGCATTAGTCACATAACAACTATACTTGTATGACAATAACAATAAATAAAAATGGCTACATTACGATCCTTAATAACATGTTTTGCCTTTTCACACTGCCCTTATTATCACATTTTAGGTTTGGAAGACTACTCCATGGCCTATGCTTGCTAACACAACTAGCATTCCTCAGGTATGGATCAAATTAAGCAATTCTGCTGTATTGATATTTTATTTTTGCATTCATTACACTTTAAGGGTATTCATCATCATTTTTAATTGATACATTTGTTTTTAAGAGTTTAAGAATGATCCTTAAAAATGTGTATCCTTGTTTGAATACAGGAAAAACCTTTACTTACTGGGTCCAAACCACTACCTCCATCAAAACCTTTACCTCCACTCATTATAAAGCCTGTAAGTCATTATATTCCACTGCGTCTTGTAAATAATAGTCCTACAGTTAATGTCAGATGTTTATTTTTTCTACTACCTCATAGTCGTTTTGTTTAATACTGTATGTTATACAAGTATTTCCTGAGAATTTTCTTTGTTACAATTATAGGCAAATAAACCAAAATCCCCACCAGTGCCTCCTGTGAAAGCATCATGTACGAACCCCACATGGATTTCCCATCAGGTAAGCTTTTTGGGGCATAAAAAGATAAAACGGTTTTGTTTAGGATTAATCACAATTCTTATTTGGCGGCTTTTTTGTGTATTTTATTCATCAGGCAGCTGCAGTACAAAAGGTACCTCTTAAACCACCTCCAAAGTTCAGATGAGAGTAAGCAGAGTGACGTTTTCTTAATCATCGAGAGCTACAGAAGAAGCCTTATGAGCAATCCTCAAACAAGGGATGCAGCTGGAAAGATTATTCAGACTTAAGTGTGCACTTTGGCAGGCAGAACCAGCTTGGGCTTCAAAATAGGGGAAAATATCTCACAGAGAATGAAATGTTTTAAGCCCTCTGGTATTCACTCATTTTGTTTGATGTCCTATTTGATGTACTTACATTGGAAATTTTCTTTTTTTTGGTACACCTTTATGTACTTTATTTATAAAATGCGTTTAATGTTCAGCAGAATTGTCTGTGAAAACATGCAAAGAATATTCCCATTGTATCTAAAGTAAATTAATAACAGTCACACTGATGACATTTCTGTAACATTATGTTCTGTTTCTAGTTGTTATTTTAGTATTACTGTTGTTGTTTCTCAGCCGGTCTGAGAGCCTCAATTCTGTTTGTTTCCAAAGCTTGAATCATTTGTATTATTTAATTTATTTAATGTTTTAATTGTTAAAAAATAAATACATATTAGAACTGTTTTTGGTAGTCTGTCAAATATCTCAACAACACAATTATCCTTAAGATAATGAAGTATTTATTTATTGACGGCTGTTGTTAAAAACGTTAATTATTAGGTAAATTAACATTTTAATAAACAGAATAGATGACTTTTCACAGTGTGTAAGACAATATTGCGCAAATGTGTCACGAGATATATATATACACACACACACACATATACATGTATACGTCATATACCTATATATATATATATATATGTATATGTATATGTATATGTATATGTGTGTATATATGTATATGTATATGTGTGTATATATATACACACACACATATATATATGTATATGACGTATACGTGTATATGTGTGTGTGTATATATATATAATGGTATATGACGTTTCATACAAAACAAATATCCTATAGGGACGTCACAACATATTGAAAACACGATTTAGCAATGTTTAGCGCTGTGCATTCCGGCTCGTTGCTTATTTCGAATCGCCTTTTTGTTTTAAGTGTATTGGCCATTGTCGTGTTCCGTATTTTGGTTGTCTAGAAACCGGTTTAACAAACTGACAGGTGCAGAGCTGAATGGAGCGCAGTTAAATTCGTATTTAGTTCTTCAAACTCGAAAAAGTGGCTCTCAGGATGAACAAGGAGCTGAGTGAAGACGCACTACAAGACCTCTACGCTTGGATCGATAAAATAAAACTCTCTAGACCCAAAAGAAGTATTTCAAGAGACTTCAGTGATGGAGGTAATTTAGACAGGCTAGCGACGGTGCTGACATTGCAAACCTACGTTCAGATCGAAAGGGGTTTATTCATCCATCCATTTATTCATTCATTCATTTATTCATTCATTCTTATTCTATACCCGCTTATTTCCGAGCTCGGGGTCACTGGTGTCTGCTGGAGCCTACCCCAGCGCACATAAGGCGAGAGGAAGGGATACACCCTGGACAGGTCGCCAGTCCATCGCAGGGCCACACACACAACCACACGCACTCACACTCACTCCTATGGACATTTCAGAGTCACCAATTAACCTAATTTACATGTTAGTTAGTATTTGCAGAAATAAGCAACGAGGTGTAAATACCAAATGAAAAGCAAACTACATGTAAAGTTTATTAAATAAATAACAAACTTTGTAATTAGCTCAGTGTGCTATTTTAGTGGATTAATGACATGTGGCTTACTGAGGTGTTTTTTTTAAACATCTGTATATAATTTTCTTTAAATATCTGTATATAATTTTCTGCATATAAAACCCAAAGACCATCTGTCCACATCATAGTCCATCCTTCATAGTGGTTATGATGTTGAACTACTGATGGGAAGGCATTCATTCATTTATCTTCTAAACCGCTTATTTAGGTCTGCTGGAGGCTTCATACTTAGGGCGGGAGACAGGGGTACAACCTGGACAAGTCGCCAGTCCATCACAGAATAACCACACACTCTCACTCATATAGGCAATTTAGAATCACCAATCAAACTAATATTCATTTTTTTGGGCAGTGAAAAGAAACCAAAGTACTTAGAGGAAACTCCCGCAAGCGCAGGGAGAACATGCAAACTGCACAGAAAGACCCGGGAATCGAACCCATGACCTTCTGGCGGTGATGTTTGTGGATTTCTTTTTGAATGTGTTATATAGGTGGCGCAGTGGTGTAGTAGTTATCACAAAACATGTACATTAGATTGGTTGGTGATTCTAAATTTGCCCATAGGAGTGAGTGTGTGTGTGTGTGGGATGTGTAGCCCTGCAATAGACTGGCGACCTGTCCGAGGTGTACCCCTGCCCCTTGCCCTGTGTGCACTAGGATAGGATCCAGCAGACATATGTGAACCTAAGTTAATGAAAATAAATAAATGAATGAATAAACATGTCACTGTTTGATTTTTTTGACTAGTTTTTTATATTTGTAGTTATGATGGCTGAAGTTGTAAAGCACTTCTTTCCCAAGCTGGTGGATCTGCACAACTACACACCTGCACATGCTACACCACAAAAGTTGAATAACTGGAACACACTGAACAGGCAAGCAAATGTATCTATTGTTCAGACAAATGACATTACATTTATAATTCTGTTGCCGTTTGGCTGCATATGTGTGTCTTTAGGTGTGCAAAGGATGAAAGATTGATTTTGACCTAGTTTAAAAATATCATACTTAGTTTAGGAGCCGTTTTTATCAGGATATTATTATCAGAATAATGAAATGTATTCAATTTATTATATTTCAAAACTGCCACAAACATGTGTAGAAAGGTTTTCTCCAAGCTGAATTTCCATGTACCAGAGAACACGTTGAAAAAGATCACGCTCAGCAATCCAGGTAGCATCGAGCCGGTTCTGTGTGCTCTTCGAGAGAAAATAGAAGAAAGACAAGCAAGGCCTTTTTTATACTGCACCAAGGTCAGTTACTGAACTTTATTTGTGTGTGTGTGTGTTTTGCAGTAAATCACTAACTGCAAAAATAAAACAATGTCTTTGTCTATTTTAGGATGTGGAATGCTTCAGCACCGAGAATAAAAATTTAACAGGTAGGTTTGGTCCTGAAGAAAGTCACTGTAAAAATGTAAAGTCACTGTAAAAATGTAAAGTCACTGCTTACATTGGGACCATTTTATTTTGTGGTTTCACTGTGCATGACCAATCCTCTAGTTTCACCTCAGCGTAAACTTGAACCCTTTACTGTTGCAGTTCTTTTGCTTGCTCATAGTATTTGTTTCTCTAACCAGCAGCTTTAAAGCCTTTGCTTTTTTATTTTTAGAGAATTTAAATGCTGATGGTTACAGTTTATAAAAATGTCATTGTCATGTTATACCTTATACATGGACAAAACTAAACACTGAAGATATTTTCTTTCTTTTAAAAAAGCTTACAGAAATATGGAAACCATAAGCCTAAATACCTGGCATGCAGTGTCATTATTATAAATGTATGTTATAGGTGCCCTCTGACATTTCTATTTAGGCTTGTTTTTCTTTGTCAAATTAAATCTAAATATAAACACTAACGAATGATTGACTATTAATACCCCTCCACAAGTTAGCTGCCATATTAATGATGATATGATTGAAGTCTTATTAGAAAGCAAGCACAATACATTTAAATGATTTGGCTGACGCCTTCAGAAAACACTTTCTGCAGATGAAACAGGATACATCTGAGCAGTTAGGGTCCCACGAAGTACTCAACATGGCATCTTGTGTTTGCTGGCCTTTAAAATTATAACCTTCTGACCGGAAGGCACAGACATTCACTGAGCCATGAGGCAACCATCTATCAGTTAACTAAATTGATTATAAAAACTAACAATGTTTTTATCTATATACAGCATTTGCTGTAGATGTTTTAACATGGCATAGCAATATGAAGTGCAATTTTAAAATCTTTACGAATATCAAATCCACATACAAACTCATTTCTGATCTTTGTTTTGCTCACCCCATTATTATTATCTTAGGCTAGAGCCTCAGGTCAGCTTTATTCCTACCTTCGGAAAAAAGCTTTTGTTATCAGTTCCTTTCACCAGATGGCCCTTATCACTATCCGTAGACTCAACACCAGGATGTCTACATCTGCTAGCATGAAGCAGACTTTTTTTTATTTTTATCTGATCAGGAATACTATGCTATTTGCAAATTATGTTAAGAAAGAAGACTATTTGTTTAATTTGTTTTCATTCAGTTATCAAACCCTGTAATGGTCATCTTTTTGTTGTTAACAGTTCATGTTAGTAATATTTTTTTGGAGCCAAATGTAAATCCTAGCCTCTGTGCAAAGTCACATATCTCCCTACCAATAGGCGAAACTAAGCATACAAGACAAGTAGTATGTCCAAATTGTTATTGTGCTGGATGACCCAGATTTTAAAGTAGTTTTATAATAACCAGAATTAAAAAAATTCTTTCAACATGTCCTATAGCATCACCCTTATTGCAGACCATCCTCTCTTTTTCTGTCCTTATTTTCCACTTTAGTTCAAGAAAATCTGCATTTTCTCGAAATAGTTTGATGAGAACACACAATGCACACTTTACTATTCCACACAGGCATCAGGAGAGTTGACTCATCATCATATGCTCAAGTGGTGTTAAGCAACCATGCGGCACTTTTTAAATGCAAGTAGCTTCAAGTGAAAGACCTATTGTTCCTCGAATAATTTGTCACACGTCTATATCCACATGGCAGATGTAGTATGTGCAAATTATATTCATACTACCAGTAACCATACTAGAAGAACATAATGATGCACTAGTAATGTATGGTACCTTATTAAGTAGTATGTGATTTCAAATGGAGCCCAAATCTTCAGTAGTGCGTTGTAGTCCCTGACGTTTAACATAGGGGCTAATTGGGTTATCATATCATCATCATTATTATGATTTTAGTAGTGTTAAATCTTTTAATATTTATCATGTAACATTTTAAAAGTTGCAATAAGTATATCATTATTAGGGGCGGTGCAGGGGCGCAGTGGTTAGCCCAGTCGCCACACAACAAGAAGGTCCTGGGTTCGAATCCCAGGCTCAGGGTCTTTCTGTGCTGAGTTTGCATGTTCTCCCCACGCTTGCGTGAGTTTCCTCCAGGTACTTTGGTTTCCTCCCACAGTCCAAAAACATGTGCATTAGGT
>JAOTQW010000032.1:10824254-10835824 GCA_026260075.1 Sisor rabdophorus | reverse complement strand
GGGATAGGCTCCAGCAGACCCCCGTGACCCCGGATTTGGGAATAAGCGGGTAAAAAAGATGAAATGAATCAACCAAACGTACATGTTTTTGGACTGTGGGAAAAAAACGGAGTACCAGGAGGAAACCCACACAAGGAGAACATGCAAACTTAGCACAGAAAGACCTGGGAATTGAACCCACGATCCTCTTGCTGTGAGGCGAATGTGCAATAATTAAAGAGTTAAAAATTCAATAGCTTCAGATCACAATAATACTGATGTATTATAGGGTGACACGTTGGCGTAGTGATTAGCAAGGTCGCCTCACAACAAGAAGGTTCTGGGTTTAAATCCCGGCTTGGGGTCTTTGTGCGGCGTTTGGATGTTCTTTCCATGCTTGCTTGGGTTTCCTCCGGGTACTCCGGTTCCCACCCACAGTCCAAAAGCATGTGCATTAGGTTGATTAGTGACTAAATTGCTCATCAGAGTGCGTGTGATCTGTCCAGGGTGTATCCCCTGCCTTTAGCCCTGCGTGTGCTGGTATAGGCTCCAGCAGACCCCCCTTGAGTTTTGGAAAAAGCGGGTATAGAAGATGAATAAATGATTATTTTAAAAAATAAAGCAAACTTTGGCAGGTTTCAATTTATGTACCAAAAATTACACTATTGTACTGCTATTAACATTTTTTGAACTCAACTACAAAATACAAAGCCAGTACCATTACTTAATTTAAACACATTTTAAAAAATCTCTATCCCAGATAATCAGACAACTATGCAAGAGATTTTTAATTTTACTTTTAAGTTAAGATACTCACATTAGCTCAAAGTTTCTTCTAATTGATTCAGGGATTTTAGGCTTGGTGACACGGACTGCCTGCAAACATCATATAACACATACAATTAGCTTCAAAACCAAATCAAAATAGTGTCATTAACCAGATTAACTTTAAATATGCAATACAACTATCAGAAATCTAAAAAAATAGTTTTTTTCCCTAAAAAGCATTTTTAGAATTTAAATATTTCTTTGCACAAGTCCATTTGTCTACGCTCATGGGTTGCTCTGTGAATAAACATTTCTCCCCTATTTATGTAGCTCTTGCTTACATTTGGACATAATCAATCAATGTGGAAATAGCCACTAATCTGCCCTCCTTCACTACACACTCCTAATGGCATTTAATCCAACCGCAGGCCATGGAGCGTTAAAAAGGACAAAAACAGGTCTGAGTGCAATTTTCTGACTAACTGACTTTAGCAGTTTAAGGAACAGCAGGTTGATTATTTTTGTCATTTAGACACACTCCTGCTCAAAGTTGCTCATACTTCCCCTATCATATCAAATATTCTCTAACAGCAAAACAATCAAGTCAATAGAAGGGTGGCCTGTAGCCGTTACAACTCATTACTACTCACAACTCAGATAAATAGTTTCTCATTACAGCACCCCATAGAGGCTTTTATTCTGTTTATAGCACCAATCAAATTATTAAAACTTATTTAACACAAGCTGTACTTTTACCATTCTTTTATGTTTATTAATGAAAAATGTTTAAAAGTCAACTACAAAATATTAAATCTTTCTATTTGTTCCTCATGATAATAAATACAGGCAGGTTGTAGAATAACCAGGAAACTAAAAGAAACCGTGTGTGTTCAATAAATTTAAAAAAATCTCCACGCAGAAATCTGTGCAGGTGCAAAGTCTATGTTTTTCTGTTATTGTATAACAGGTTTATCTGATTCCTGTTATACAAGTTCATATACAGGTGGTTATAGAAATACCAAGTTAGAAATGATGTGTTAATATAATGCCTTGATTTACATTGTAGCCAGTAATTAAGAATTAGAAAGAAAGGGGTTGAAAACTTGTCGTTCATCCTCCATCCCACCCCACCGAACAACACAGTCTGGATACATGTTGCTATTCGTACACACAGTTTCTTCATCAGTGCAGCAGCAGAACAGGTACCAACAAAAACTGAAGACACAGACTAGAAGGAAAAATAAAATGTTAAATCACACCTGGATAGTGAGACCCGGGGCCATGGAATTTAGATCCTTCTGCAGAGCGGTCTTGAGGTTTTCATCGATTATATCTGCATTACAACAGATCACAAACATGATTCCTGACAGCCAACTATACACAAGCCATTTTTGAAGGTCAGCAGCCATAAAAGTGCATAGAACTTAGAGCAAATAGTTTCAACTCGTTCAGGATACACACAACACAGCTTGCAGCTTAAGTTATGTAAACATTCAGCCAGTACATAATCAGACATTACGGTGTCTTACCAAATAGCTCGATGTAGACTTCTTGTAGTGTGTGAACACTGCAGAACTGATTCAACTCATGGTGGATTTTGTTAAATATTAGTGTTTTGTCATAATCTGCAGTATAATTCCTTACGATGTCAACCACTACAGGAAGACAAACAATGCAAACGTGTTAGGGTTCATGTTTTTTTTTTTTTGCCAACTTTGTTGTCTCCATCTTTTTTTTTTATCTTTATACTCCAACTTGTGATTACCTGCTAATGGCACTAGCATGTTGACCACCTCAATTCGATCAAAATAGATCATAACGCCACCACTGGGGACAAAAAATATATATTAAAAAATGAATCAAAAAATGCCCAACAAAGATTTCATGGTTGACAGAAGCTTTCAGTAACCAGCAGTGCTTAAAGAATTACCTTGTTCCACAAGGCACATTTTTGATCTCATCAGTTTGAAGTGTCGTCTAAAAAAAAAAAAAAAAAAAAAAAAGGAGATTGTTATTACAAACAAGTATATACATTATAAACGCCTGGAGAAACCAATTTATGCAAGTTATGTTTTACTAACTGTCAACAAGGAACTTAAAATTGTCAAGCACTACAATGCAGTACCAATGACGTAGGATATTGAATCACACAAACTGCAGCTTTATACAAACCTGTACGGATCTGTAAGTGGTGATGAAGGGCAGCATGATGTGATAGCCTGGGCCATTAGGAGTGGTAAGTAAAGCCCCACCTCTGGGGAAAAAAAATATTTAAAAAAATTTTGCTTTGTGTTTTGGGTTTTATGTATAATTTAAAAACATGCATTGAATGTACATATTTAACACATACCTGTAATAAACTGCTAAATGTCCTTCTTCAATCTTGTGTATTGAGGAGTGAAGCAGGATGGCCATTATAGCAGTGATCGCAGCAACCACTGCCCCAACATGCGCCATTGTCATAATCCTTCCCAGCCCTCACCTTCTGCAATAACAGTACAAACAATCAAATAATTATTTTTCTTCAATGGTTACACTTGAGCAGATGATTCTGAGCACATTTAAGACATTTGGCAGAAGCCTTTATGCAGTGGGACTCACAATTATCACTTTTGTACAACTGAGTAATTAGGGGTTAAGGGCATTGCTTAACGACCCAGGAGGGGCCAAATAGTGATCCATAGCCAACCCTGTGCGTCGCCCCAACTTACTAAAATAGGATATATTACATTTACATCTCTGAATAAGCTGTTCAAGTGTGTTAGCTCTTTCTCAAAGTGATAGTGGTACAGATGTTGGACTGCTTATCGGTAGCTTACGGGTTCAAATCTCAGAACCACCAGGCTACCACGGTTGGACCCTTAATCCTCAAATCAAGGAAAGTACAAGTCATCAGGTTGGATCAGGGTCTCTGCCCAACATCAAAAAATTATCTGAAAAAAAATCATGCAAACATTTTACTGTGAAAATCATGCAGATCTGCATGCAGGAGTTTATAATACTCGCCAGGCTTTATCTGATTCCCAGTGGAGCTGAATCAGGTCTGTGGACAGTAGTGAAAGAGCTCAAGCTCTGTGTAAAACCTGCTGACAAACCAAGAGCTCGACTCTTCTATAAACACACATCATGGCGCACAGGAGACACAGTCGGTGCTATATTTGGTCAAGGAAAGTTATACAGCTGTCTGTCCAAACTCCACTCACTTTGACAAACACTTGGTAGCCAAGTAGCTAGGCTAAAAAAGGGGGAGCTAAGTATTACTTCCTCCTTTTCACGCAGTTAGCCGATTAATTAGCAACGAGCTACTTGCTACAAGGTGCTAACTGCTATTAGCAAAAAAAGATTAAATATTACTTGTAACATTGGCCGTGTTAAATAAACCTGAGATCGGACAGTTTATTCGCTCGATAAACGTCAGAACTATCCACGCAACGTGTTCATGCTAGTTAGAAAACAACTGGAATGCGAATGGTTAGCAGCTAACTTTTAGCTTAGCTAATCTCGCGCCTGTCAATAAACCCACTAGTCCTAAACCCGTTGCTCTTAAAGCTCTTTACGCGTGCAATCATGTAGTCATTTACCAGTTAAAGAGCAGTGAAGCGCAATTCACTCGAACTGAATCGCAGACATGTCTCTGCTCCAACCGTCGCGCCTCTCCCACTTGTGTAAAACTGCATCAATAACTCATCGCCAGGGACGCTGGACGTTTACACACGCGCACACACACTTCATAGTAAAAGTTTCTACACGCTGCCTTTTAAAAGTAGTTTTGTACTTGTGCCTGTTTTTTTTTTGCACAGATTTAGAAAAACGTTTGCGACCCGTTCGCCCTTGCAAGAATAATAATAAAATAAACGGAAACACTACAAACGGCAGGTAGTGTTGTTGTAGAAATTAATCAACGATAACGCGAGAATGTGGCCAAAGTCACGTGCAATTTACATAGACTATCGTGGTAATAGTATAATAATGATATCCACCCGCAGTGGTTAGCACGTTCTTGGGTTCGATTCCCTGGTCTTTCTTTCCAGAGTTTGCGCAGGTGTGGGTTTCCTCCAAAAACATGTACATTAGGTTGATAGGCGTGAAAGCGTGTGGTTGTTCGTGTATGTCTTGCCCTGAGATGGACTGTCCAGGGTGTACCCCTGCCTCCATAGCCTCTCGCGCTATGTGTGCTGGGATAGGCTCCAGCAGACAACTGTGACCCTGAACTAGGGAATAAGCGGGTATAGAAGATGAATGAATGAATGAATGAACGTGCAGCGCGGTGGCGGCGATTGCCTGTTTGCGTGGGTTTCTTTCCACAGTTCATAAAGGATTAAGTTGATCGGTGAGTCCAAATTGCCCACAGGAGTGTGTGTGGTTGAGGATCAATGAATAAATAAAAGTAGTTAGCTGAACATTAAACAACATCCGCGAGACAAATTAGTTCCTGATACTATTTACGTTTTCTTTGTGCTTTTCGGTTACCTTCTTTATTGCCCACCTCTATTTCTTTTAGCATTTTACAAAAGCATAAACTTACTGGATAAATGGTGAATAATGCTAAAAATAATTACATGTCTTATAGTTAAACAGCACTTTTGTTGCTAATTTGTTTATATATATATATATAGACAACCTGATTCCATTTCATCACTTTTATAAAGGGGATTAATTTAATTTTACAACATTTGGCAAATGGCCTTATCCACAGGGACTGTTATTGATCTCTATTACACCACAATTAGGGCACAAGTGGCAATTTGGTGGTGCTGGAAATCGAACCCTGATCTTCCAATAAGCAGCCCGAAACCTTAAGCACCGCTAGTTACTATAAGAGTTTAGCTAAATTCATTAGACGAATAATTTCCTAGCCTTCTTCGAAGTAATTTACTTTGGTAGTAAATTTCCGAAACAGCGTTAGTGTACAAATTGAGGTTTTTGTTAGACAGCTGGTAGAGTGTGTAAATAAATAAAGTGCATATTAATATTTTAGATTTTTATAAAATTCGTAAGGAAAAACTTTAATTTCGTCTTAAAGACGATGCTGGATGAGTTCGCATCATGCTAAATGTTTTAATCTGCACGTGTTGCTGTAAATTTCTTTTTAAAATGCCGTTGCTGTGAGGTCACATGGTGTCATGTGACATCACTAAGATACTTTCTACGCTGTTCCACACAACTTACTAAGCGTCACGTGAGAGAATATTGCACAAATTTTACTTCGCCTATTTTAGTGGACATGTGCTTTCCATTATAATACTTCATTGGGCATGGGTGTGGCATTGACGTCATCTTACATCAAACGATGTCCCTAAAATACCCCATGCCAATACTGTTAGTATTCTGAGCATTCTTGACGTCACATATTTGTCACAATGAAAAGAAAATTAATTTCAAAATAGTTTCCTCCAACGGTCCGAAACATGTACATTAGTTTGATTCTTGACTCTAAATATAAAGAGTGAGTGTGTGCGCGTGTGTGTGGCCCTGCGATGGACTGGCGACCTGTCCATGGTGTACCCATGTCTCTCGCCCTATGCGCGCTGTGATAGGCTCCAGCAGACCCCTGTGACTGTGAATTAGGGAATAAGCGGGTATAGAAAATGAATGAATGAATTGATAATAATAACAACAATAAGAAATATAAGAAAATTAAATTGCAAAACAAGATGTTGGCTTTTTCAACGTATAAACACCGCGTGCCGTTTTTGTGTCCAATTATTTTAAACAACTAACCAATGGGAAGCGCTTATGGTACCACACGATCCCTTGCTTCCTATAGTAAACGCCCAATGGTGTCACGTGATTCCGATGTTTCGCTTTGCTTTTGGTTGCCATAGGCAACAAGTCTAACGCGTAGCTCGAAGTAGATACTTTATTCTTTAATGGATGTTCCCGGAAGTATAAAAGTGAGGTTAGTAACTGAAAAGTCACTTGATCACATTATGACCTTTACTAATAAGTACAAGAGCTTTCTTCTTATTTTGTGCATCTAAAAAGGACCTATATCCAGATCTATATGTTAGGCACAGACTATTATAGCAATTTTTTTACTTTACATTGTATATTTATTGGTTTCCTTGTGTGCCAATCATTCAATTCCATCTTCCATCCTACAAGATGGGTGCAGGGGTTCACCAGCAGCGGAGTTGCATTTTTGGATGAAAATACAGCCTGTTACCCATGTGGAAATTACATTGTCCTCCTCAATGTGGAGACAAAAACAAGACAAGTGCTTGAGAGCCCTGGTGTTGGCATCGGAGTCTTCACAGCAAGTGGACTTTGTAAAACTCTTGCCTTTTCAGAGCAAAAACGATCTCCATCCATTTTTGTGTACAAATATCCAGAGCTTTGTATAAGATGTGAGCTTAAAGGTTAGTTTTTGTGTTCTTTATTCCAAAATTAGCACCAAAAGCCTGCTAGGAAATCTTAACAGCAAGCCTATCATTAAACAGACATTAGACACCAAGCATCCGAAAAAGTTAATAGGAATTGAATAAATATGTAAAAATAGTAGTACATATTAAAATATATTTGGAATAAATATTTGCCCCTAACCAGGATGTAATCCCACAAGCATACTAGCACTGCTAAATCGTATTATAATAAACTAGACTTTGTGCTTAACTAAAATAATGGATTAAATATATGCACATACTTTAAAGTGTTGTACTCTGTGATACCGTTATACTGTAATATTGTTTTTCCTTTTTTTTTTTTTTTTTTTACTTCAGGCGCGGCTAAACTGGCTTACACAGCTCTGGCACTGAGTGACACTGCTCCGTATTTGGCCAGCTGCTCATCTTTACCTGAATTCACCATCACAATATGGTATGAGCAGATAATCATCAAATATTTTAAAACAAAATTTAGTTAGGGCGGCGGCGTAGTGGTTAGCACGGTCGCTTTATAGCAAGAAGATCCCCGGGTTTGATTTCTGGGCAGGGGTCTTACTGTGCAGAGTTTGCATTTTCTTCCCATGCTTGGGTGGGTTCACTCTAGTTTGCTCCAAGTCCAAAAACATGTACCTTCGGTTGATTGTTGACTCTAAATTGCCCGTAGCAGTGAGTGTGAGTGTGGTTGTTGTATGTTTGGCCCTGCAATAGACTGGCAACCTGTCGAGGGTGTACCCCTGCCTCTTGCCCTGGGATAGGCTCCAGCGGATCCCACTGACTCCAAATTAGGGAATAAGTGGGTGTAGAAGATGAATGAACATTAAGTCTATGGACTAAATGCAATTTTACATTTGAACATATGTAACTGAATATGTAACAGTCAGAAAGAAAGGCATACGGCTGTAATGGTTTTATGTCATGTTTAAGACTCAAATTTTGCAGTTAGGGTACAACTTCGCTATTGTCTTATTTCAAGATTTGAAGCCAGCAATCTAAAGCACTTGCTTACATGCGCGTATGTTTATAGGAATTTGGAAAAGGGAATTTCAGTTTGCAGTGGTCAAATCCCTGAGGTCGATGTTCCAGCCTTGCTTTTCAATCCAGTGAGCTGGCAGCAAATCTGTGTTAAAAACCAAAAAGCGGTAACAGTGTGGAACATTGAGAGATTTGATGAGGTCCACATTATGAACCACAGGTATACATAGTGGCTGTTTAGTAGATGTCACATTTTATTTTATTCCCAATGAGAAATTTATTTCATTTGAATCTCATTGCTCATTACTGTGTGTGGCAGCGTTATTGATCTTCCTGACATTGATGGCTGTGTAGTTGACAAGGAAGATGTCAATTCCTTTGTTCCCACTGGAAAGCTGACATACTTTGGCCCTCAGATGCCTCCATCAGCTATTGCAGGATTGATTCGGGAAAGTGCAGATAACATTTTGGTACTGCTTTTACTTTAATTAAAAATCTAATGATAATGTTAAGTTGATCATTCATAAAGAGGATATTTATTAACAGTGGTGTAGTGTTATAATAATAATAATAGCAAAAATAACACTAGAATAATATTTACAAAAATCGTAGGTAGAATAGTGAGGTTTTTACAACTTTGTATACAAGCAGTACAACTTGTTTTATGCTTGTTCACATACAAGAAGCTAATATTCCTAGTAATTTGTCTGTGTTTCTGTAGAAAAAAATATAAGGTAAATTAAAGTTATTGTTAAAATTTTACCTGATTGATTTTAGCTTATTTTAACATCCTCTATAGGAAAAAAAACCTCGACTCAGCCCAAGTGCCATCTGCTGGTCAGTTTCCTCAGATCTTTATGTTGGGACTAAGGAAGGCTTCCTGCTGCTAGTAAATGCTGGAAGTCTCATTGTCTCAATCCTTCACAACCCTCATAATACAAATCCCAAAGGTAAAGTGTCAGTTTCATTAGTAAAGCTGTTAAATGTTCCATATAGGTCTGTGGTTTGTAAAATGTTTAATCATATTCTGCAGATTACACAGAGACTCCCAAATTTCAGGAAGGCAGTTTTCGAAGCTTGGCACTTCACAGTAAAGGAGTATTTACTACGGGATCTGTATGAGAATCTCATTTATATCTATCTATTTTTCTGTCTATCTATCTATCGGGTACTCTGATTTCCTGCCACAGTCCAACAACATGTACATTACATGAATGTGCTAATCACTACATCACCGCGCCACCCTATTTATACATTTATTTATACTAATCACTACGTCACACACCGTTTCCTCCGGATACTCTGGTTGCCTCCCACAAGTGATTCTAAATTTGTACAAGTGTGTGGTTGTTCGTCTATGCGTGGCTCTGCGATAGACTGGCAACCTGTGCAGTGGTTACCCCTGCCTTTTGCCCTATGACCGAGAGTTAGGGAATAGGGTATGAAGATGAATGAATAGATAGATAGAATATACATGTATGATCATGTCTAATAGTAGTCATTGTGTCCTTTGGGTCATTTATTTTGTAACAACATTTTGCTTTAGGATGGTGTTTTGCAAACTCTAAAGATTAAAGGGAGCCAAGTTGAAGTGCTGGAAACTTTGACTTTAGTGGAACCAGTGTCAAGTTTGTGCCTTTCACCAGACTGTGAAACATTGCTGCTGTCTTCATCCACTGTAAGTGAAATTGGTTTATGACTTATATTTTATAGCGTTTGAGTTGGTAGCTGATTGAGAAACACAATAGGGGTGCTTTTATAATAGCCATAGTTCTTTTTGCCTGTTGCAAATGGCCTGTTTTTTTCTTTCAATGTAGCCACCACTATACAAGTCATAGTGAAAGTGTTAATAAACAAACTGTAATATTTTTACATGCGCATGCTACTATAAAACCAGGACTGCAGATATGCAGTTGCTTGATTAAACAGTAAATTAGACTGTTGTAGGACCTGTTGTAGGACCTGTTGTAAATCTCACTGGTTTATAGGGACGCATTTACAAGTACAACCCGAGTCTTAAAAATGAAGTTGCCAAAGTTCAGGATGTGTTGTGTGGAAACTTCATTGCTGCTGCTCCACTTTATACTGAACAGAACCTCTGTGTGGTAAAGTAATACCAAATAAGATTAAAAAAACATTATTTATACAATTTCACAATACTGACTTTTGTAACCATTATTATTGTAATAAACCCCTTAGATATATGATGCTATGCTAATGTGTGGTGTGTGTGCATGTATTTGACTTTAGTCAGTCAGAGAATCTGGAGAATTGCAGCTGTGGTCACTGGAGGATGGTGGTTGCATTGCCTCTATTTCTTTGCCAACAAAAGTTAGTTACATTCTTGCTTCATTTGGTTTTATTTCCTTACCCACCAACATTCTTTTGATTGTTTTCGTGGCACGGTACAATAAACATTATGATTTTATATCTTTTGTTATGTAAATGCAGGCGACCTGCTTGGCATGTTGCCCAATAGCACAGTATGTTGCTGTGGGAACAGTGACAGGCCATATCCTGTTTGTAGATCTGACCAGGGCACACAAACCTCGACTGGTTCACACTGTCTATCTGTACCAGCTACCTGTAGAGCATTTAGTGTAAGGATTATAATTATTTATAATATTTTACTAGACTCTTTTTTTTTTGTAGTAATTATTTTAACTTTATTTAACAGTTTCGACCAAGGGGCAAATTTCTTAATTACAGGAGCATTTGATTCACACATCTTTTTGCTGGATGCAAGACCATCGAAAGCATTTGCAATTATTGGATACATCGGTACATTAAGCTGTAAATATAAAGAATAAACATGAGGTTCATTTTGTGAATGTAAGTCTATCTATAACGCATATTTTATTTCATTCTTGTAAGGTGCTATGGGTGCCACAGTGAGTCTGTCAACCCAGTATCTGGTAGAGAGCAAGCAGGTGGATGTGCTGGTGCTCTGTAATAGTAAGAAGAACAAGACAGATAAGGGATATAATGAAGGAAATCTTATCATGGTGATGTCAGTGTCTACACAGCTGATCTCGGGTACATTTTTCATAAAGCAGCATCTGTAAACTGTTGAATTTTAAAGCTCATTGTTACTAAATGACATCTTGTTTTTTAGATACAGCAAATTGTGTGGACCCTTATGGTCGTCTGCAAGATCAAGTTGTTCAAACCTGTGTGTATGAGCTCCCACACACACTTACCTCATGTGTTCTGGTTACCAGAACAGTCTTTGGTTATTGTCACCAGAAGAAAGTTCTGCAGAGATTTCAACTGCCTACGGTACTAAGTTCTAAAAACAAGGAATAAAGCAGAAAGCTGTTAATAATCAGTGGCGATGTTGCCCAATGTGAATTGTACGCAGATTTTTTTTTTAATCCATGTTTTTTTAATATATTCATACTTGCTGTAGAATATAGTATAGAGAAAAAAGTTTGAAAAAGGTTTGCACCACTTCAATATATATATATA
>JAOTQW010000032.1:10765074-10793568 GCA_026260075.1 Sisor rabdophorus | reverse complement strand
ATATATATATATATATAAAGAAAATTGTTTTTAGCCATTTATGTATTTTTTTTAGGCGAGCATGGTTTAGAAGGTCCACCAGGAATAAGGGGCCGAGATGGGTCACCAGGGCTGCGTGGAGAGCCAGGTCCTGCTGGCACTGGAGAAAAGGGTGAAAGAGGTCGGACTCTATGTGTACCAGTAATCTAGGATGTGCCTTGGCCTTCCTATTGTTCCATAAACAAATGACCTCAGAACTGTACAAGAGTACATATTTAAGTATTAGAAAAGGCGCTTAGTGTAAATCTGTTTTCTGTTTACAGAGTGCTTTTGTTAACGGAACTTATGTGTTGTGGCTTTGACAGACTTTTGTCTCTTCGGTGTTCTAGTGTAAATGAAACTGAATTTAGTTTCGACCAAACGTAAAATAAATTTAAATTTACATCTTTGCTTCTTTAAGGCTTTTCAGGGGAACCAGGAACTCGTGGTTCTCCAGGCCCAGCTGGTCCACCTGGTCCAAAAGGTTTATTTTGACTTTTTTTTTTGTAGCATGCTGATACATTGATCCTTGTTTTGCATATACCCACTAAAAGATTCATTCATTTATTCATCTTCTGTACCCGCTTATTCTCGAACTTTCCAGAGTCACGGGGGTCTGCCGGAGCCTATCCCAGCGCACATAGGGCGAGAGGCGGGGGTTACAACCCGGACAGATCGCCAGTCTATCGCAGAGCCTACTAAAAGTTACTAAAGCAAATTTGCATTTGTATTATCATATAAGACAGAATAAAGTAAAATTTCTTTTGTTTAAAAGATACATGGGCGGCACGGTAGCGTAGTGGTTCACACGGTCAGCTCACAACAAGACGGTCCTAAGTTCGATTGCCAGCCACAGGGTCTTTCTGTGCGGAGTTTGCATATTCTCCCCATGTTTGTGTGGGTTTCCTCCAGGTATTCCAGTTATCTTCCACAGTCCAAAAACATGTACATTATGTTGACTGCTGACTCTAAATTGCCCATAGGAGTGAATGTGAGTGTGTGGTTGTCTGTATGTGGCCCTGCAATGTACTGGCGCCCTGTCCAGGGTGTACCCCCTGCCTCTCACCCTATGTGCTCTAATATAGGCTCCAGCCAACTCCTGTCACTCTCAATTAGGGAATAAGTATAGAGGATGAATAAATAAAAAAAAGTATAATATGTATAATATTAATCTCTTTCCCTATAGGTTCAGCAGGTCTTAATGGTCTGTCCGGTGCACCAGGTATGTAGTATCACAAATATATATATTTGAAAAAACAAGTTAAAGAAAAATTAAGAGTGATTATCTGTACTTTCCCTTGTTTAGGTGAGCCAGGTCCTCAAGGTTTCAGAGGAGAAACAGGTCCTGCAGGACCTAAAGGTGAACTACATTTACGCCATTTAGTTTTAAGTTTAAGTTAGAACTTTAAAAGAAATTTAAAAAGTGAATTAAAAACAATTCGTTATTTTCTGCTAGGGGACAGAGGACCTCATGGACCACAAGGAATCAAGGGTTTGTATCTACTAATTTTATATTTCGCACAATGCAAAAAAAACAAAAAACATCAATTTCAGTATCCTGTGAAGTCTGCATAAATATTTTTTATTATAGGTGATCATGGTGAAAAGGGAGATCCTGGTGTACCAGGTGTGTGTTTGTGCCTATTCAGCTTATTTTACTATAAATTAGTATATTATGTACTTGGTTTATTTCTTAAGCTGCTTAAGCTTGAGCTGTTTTTTCTAACAATTCCTTTAGGATTTCCAGGGGTTCCAGGAAAGACTGGCCTCAACGGCGAGAAAGGAGCAAAGGGATCAACAGGTTAGCAACAGATATCAAGACAAACCACCACTTTACTGGTATACATGAGCTGATTAAAACATGTTTACATTTTAGGCGCTTCAGGTGCAGATGGTGAAAAGGGTCAAAGGGGTGAGCAATGTACTTACATGTACTTAAGTGTGTACAACAGTCAGACAACAAACATGAATTAACTTTCATTTTAAACTTAAGGTGACCATGGTGCAATCGGGATGCAAGGAATCAGAGGCCCAGCCGGACCACCTGGTGATGTTGGACCTCAAGGTATTACAATATACCAGTGCATAATTATTATTATCAGTCTATGAGACTTTATTATTAAAATAAATAATCTATCCTTAAAATCTATAGCCTTGCAGGTCATTAGTGATTGATTGTTTAAACAGTGTGAAAGATTTTAATTTTCAAGCTTTAAACTTTATCTACCTTTTTTCTTTTTTAGGACCTCCAGGACTTCAGGGACCTCCAGGTATCTTAATGCAGTGCCATCATTTTTCATTAGATTTTTTTTTTTACATAAAGATTTATTCATTTTTCTACACCTGCTTACCTCTTTAATTATGGTTCATGGAAAAATATTATTTCAAATAAATCATTAACTACCTTTAAATGTGTATCCTAAATGTTGACAATACTATTCAATTCCTGAAGGCATTGCAGGACTTCCTGGACAACCTGGAGTTAAAGGTTTGTAACTTATATGTTAAATGCAATGAGGCAGATAAGTTTTGCTTTGTTTTTGTTTTGTATTTTTTTACACTTTTAAAAATTGTGCATTATGATTTGTGTCATAAGTCTTATAAACCTAAAAAATATTTTTTAGGTGAAAATGGTGAACCAGGCAGAATTATTAACGCAGGTAAAGTCTTAATCTAACCCATTATTATATGGTTGAATAAACCGATATGATACTTAACACAATTCACATCTACAGCGGGCTCCAGTTCCGTGCCAATTCCTGGACCTCCAGGGCCAATTGGACCACCTGGACCTATTGGAATTCCAGGTCTGCCAGGTGGGTATTTTTGCTAGATGTAACTATTTACTTACTTTGCTATGTGATATAAAAGACCTAATCGCACTAATCTGATTGTGTACCTCTTTACAGGCCCTATTGGCCCTGCTGGAATTCCTGGCCAACCAGGTAAACCTAACATTTGTTAGTAATGTATAGGTTAGCCCTACTGTATACTGTACTGCTGGAGCCTATCCAAGTTCACATGGAGGCAACGAACAGGTGTACAGCCTGGACAGGTCATCAGCCCATCCACGGCCACACATAAATAAAGAACCACACACATGTTCCTATTGGCAACTTGGAATCACCAATCGACCTTATGTACATGTTTTTGGACTGTGGAAGAAAATCTGAGTTCCCAGAAGAAACCCCCGCAGGCCTGGTGAAAACATCCAAGCTCCACAAGATCCCTTGCCCGGGAATCGAACACGGGATCTTCTTCCTGTGAAGCAACCATGCTATCCACTACGTCACTGTGCCGCCCCTACTGTATAATTTTAATATTATTTTGTTAAGATAAATTACTACTCTAAAGAGGGCAGCATGGTGGTTAGCATTGTTGCCTTATTGATGATACATAACTGTTGGTTCGATTCCTATTTCTATGCGGGTTTACTCTAGTTATTCCACAGTCCAAAAACATTACATCACGTTGATTGGTGATTGTAAATTGTGGCCCGTGATTGAATGTGTATTTACACCTGAATCCCCTGATTCCCATCTGATTGCTCTTCTCTATAATTCACAGCCATCTGTTTGCCATGCACTGGTTTATCTTTTTAATCGTTCTTATATCTGCTCATCTATTTGTTTGTACAGGTCCTAAAGGTGATAAGGGTGATCCGGGAGAGGCTGGGGTCACAGTGAAGCAATCAGAGGCCTCAGTTAGAGGAGAAAGTAAGAACAAATTAAGAACATGCTTTTACGGTCATAATTTATTACTATGAAAAACATGTTGGCATTTAAGTAATGTATGACCTTTAGGAACCTATGCTTCGTTTGATGCTACTCAAGTAATTCAAGGGCCACCTGGACCACCTGGTCCCCCTGGACCTCCAGGAAATCCAGGTATATATAATCAAATATTGCATTCAATCAGTTTCTTGTTGGTAGCCATGAGATTCCTCTATGAATGCAGGATACATCCCATTTCTTCGAAGGCGGTATTATAGTAGGAAAATGTAATTGTCAAATGTTTGCTGAATTATTCATTCACCACAAAAACAACACAAAAAATGTTTTTGAGATGTTATCCAGTCCTTATGCTCAAACCTCCTCTGCTTTTTTCTAGGATATGGCACACCTGGTCCAAGAGGAGATAAAGGAGCAAAGGGAGACCAAGGAAGCTTTATACCCAATTCAGGTCAGCTTTACTCTTTTTTGATCAAACTACCTAGTGCTAATTTTAAGTGTAGTGGAATTTAGCCTGATTATTTTAATAATTTAATCCCTTTTCTATAAATTTTTTACAGGGACATTTTTTGCTGGACCACCTGGACCACCTGGAGCTGCAGGTTCAAAAGGAGATACAGGTGAATCTTCAGAAATGTTGTCAGGGTTGTTCAACAGACCTTATTAAATACACTATTACAGTTTCCTGAACTGTTTTTTAAATTGTTGATTTATTCTCATATTTTATTCTCAACATCTTATTTTAGGGCCACAAGGACCTAGAGGATACCAAGGTATGTTGCCCTATTAGTATAATTAGTAGAGGTTCTGATATTATTCTGGGGCTTTTACCATTCCTGTTGTTTTTTTTTTTCTTGTAGGCGAGCCTGGTCAACCTGGCCTACCTGGAAGACCAGGGGAATCAGAGGCCAGACGTAGGTCCAGAATAGATTTTTTTTGTTGTTGTTGGCTAATCCTTCATGCCAGTCATGACCCATAATTCGTGGGTTTTCCTGGTGCCAATGAGCATTGTAAACCATGTGTCCATCAATGTGTATAAATCTAAACATATTTCTGAATTTATTTCTATTATTTTATAGATGAAGTCCAAGGTCCAACTGGGCCCCCTGGACCTCCTGGCCCACCAGGACAACCAGGTGCTAAAGGTAACATTTAACATTTAAAGTTCTTCTATTTGTATGATTATCAAAGAAAATCATTACTTACCCACTGACATTTTATGATTCACAGGGGACAGTGGCATTCCAGGTGCTCCAGGGATCCCAGGAACATCAAGAGGTAAAACATAGTAATAAATCCTATCAAATCTACAACATTTTAAGGGTATTGTTTTCCTTTGATTTAGAATTGCGTGTTTTGGTTTTTTTTTTTACCTAGGATCAGGCTCTGTCAGCATTACAGGGCAGCCTGGGCCCCCAGGACCTCCTGGTCCACCTGGCCCTTCTGGACACTCCTCATCTACAGCAGACTTTCAACATTACATAAGGGACTACATGCAAAGTAAGACAGACAGTCCAAGTCCTGCAGTGACATTTTTAATATATTGTATATACAGTTGGAACTACTTCTATATGATAAATTGTGCTTGGAATTTAGGTGACAGCATGAGGCAGCATTTGTCTGGTATTCAAGGGCCTCCTGGTCCTCCAGGGGCCTCAGTGTCTGTTGAGGAAGTGGCATCTCGGGTTATCGCATATATTCAGCGTAAGTCAAAAACTTTTAGTCTCAAGTAATTCTTAAAAAAAAAAAACATGATTCGATTTTTAAATGATTTATGGTGGTGCTTCTTTAATGCAGTCTTCTTCAACATTAGTTCATAGAACAATACATTTTAAAGTGGTTTCTTTTTTAAAAAAAATTGCTTTTGACATTTTTCTCTATTATATTTTTGTGGTCATTGAAAAATACACACCAGGAGGTTAGGGATAGTCCTAAATATAGTTTGAATAACTTGAAATAACTTAAAAATGCGGTGCTTCTTTTTTTTTTATATAAAAAAGGTTTGTAATCTTTAGCATTAAACAAATAATTTTGTAAATAAAAGTATATAATCTTATTATTGTTAATCTAATAACCCAACATACATTCTATATCCGATTTTTTAAATTCCACTTTAAAGTAACCTGTAACAACTCAATAATAATAACATTATGATCAACAAAACTGTTCTAGGTTCTGGGTTGAGTGGATCCTCTGGTCCTCCTGGCCCTGATGGCTCTGTATCTGTTGGTGACATTATTGCATTGTTAAAAAGTAAGTGTGTTTATTTCTAGATCATATACTGAAATAAAAATACCTACTTTGCATTGTCCATAACTGTATTTTAATATTTGTTCAGGAGATGATGTTAGGCGGTATATAATAGGCCCTCCAGGACCACCTGGGCCTTCAGGAAGCATAAGTCTAGCCAACTTTGACACACAGCAAGTGGCAAACTATGTACTTAGAATGATGAATGGTATGTCATTTAATGATTAAAAGACCCATATGAAACTGCTGTTATTTCCAGTATTACTTGTTAACAATTGGTTAGTTGAAATGAATGTTTTTCTTTGTGTTCAGATCAAGGGTTGACGGGTAGACCTGGACCTCCTGGTCCTCCTGGCATACCCGGCCAGCCAGGCGCCACCTACAGTGAAATCACTGCTTTGATTGAAAGTAAGTGTGGACTTTTGTGCACCGCTTCTGATTATGTAGTATGTAAAAGTATGTACTAAAATAAGGTTTTTTTTTGCCAAAGGTTCAGGATTTAGAGCAGGTCTTCAAGGTCCTCCTGGACCTCCAGGAAGGCAGGGCCTACCTGGTCCAGTTGGTCCCCCAGGAGTCCCAAGTGCTTCAGGCTCAGGATACAGACTTGAAGAAATCCAAACATACATACAAAGTAAGATCTTTGAGAAGACGTTGAAAAAAAAAAAAAAGCACATATACTGTGTAATGGTCATGCCGATTTTATTTATTTTTTAAATCCAGATTCTGGCTTACGAGGTCCCCCAGGTTTACCTGGCCCGCCAGGACCTCAAGGGCCTCCAGGGGACTTGAGGGCACATGATCGAGCCAGTCAGAGAGCACACATTCGTGCTGAGCTTCAAGATTATCTCAGCAGTGAGTTCATCAGCTGCCATACACTTACTGTATCATTATATTTCAGTAATATTATTATAAAGGTAAATGAACTGTTAACTATTGTACTGAATTTTGTTCTTTAATCTAACACTGGGGTGTAGTTCTAAGTACATATAATGGAAGCCATTGTATTTTTACTGCCAACGTCAATAAATTAAGTATAAATGTAGTTTAGCAACAAAAAAAAGTATGGTACTGGTACATTTTGTTGGATGTATTTAGCTAGTAAAAGCTATACTGCCTACTCTGCACACTTCTACCGGGACACCTTGTTTTTTTGTAAGAATTACGTAATTCAATACAAATTCTTACCAATGACTTTTCAGGTGATTCTATGCGGCAGTACATCTCCGCTATCCCTGGACCCCCAGGTCCTCAGGGACCCCGTGGTGAAAAGGGTGACCGTGGTGAGACTGGATACAGTACAGGAGGTGGCTATTACTATGCTACTGACCGTAATGGAGGCAGGTTGGATGAAACTGACTACTCCACTGTTGCCCTGAAAGTCACGGACTACATTCGAAGTAAGTTGTCAATTTTGTATTTAAAAGTACATTTAATGTGTTTGAATTTTGCATCATTCCATAATCAACTCATCTTTGTTTTACCACCAGGTCAGGGTCTACTCCAGGAAATGAATGAGAATTATTGGAGATCTCATTCTTCGGGAATCCAAGGTCATCCTGGTCCTCCTGGTCCACCTGGCCAACCAGGATACAGTCGTGTTTTTACTACCTATGGAAATATCACTGCAGATCTCATGGATTTCTTCAGAAGTAAGCACTTGTACTGTGGTAATGGTAAAAACTACTTTAATGTGTAGTATCAAATGCTGTCAAATAAGACAAGAAACACTGATGCAAGTTTTACTCAATTAAGTGAGGTTTAGTGTCTTTTACAAATCATTTTAGAAACAAAAAAAGTATTTATAAATCTGTCTGTATTTACTGTTCATTATCCTTTAAAAAAATCTTTATTTTGCCAGCACATGGTACTATTCCTGGTACACCTGGTAGGCCAGGGCATAAAGGAGAAAGAGGATACTCTGGACCCAAAGGAGAAAGGGGTACAACTAAGTATTATTGTCTTGTTAAATGTTAAGAGATGTAACAAACTCGGAGAACACAGACTGTCATGACCATCATTTACAAATCTCCCACTATCTAATAATCTCCCTAAACATATCTAATAATAATAAATGGTAATAATTAACTTTAAATTCTCTGCTGGATTCACAGGAGAAACAGGAAGACAAGGAATACCTGGTGTTCAGGGGCCAAGAGGTCCAGAGGGGCCAAGAGGACAAAAGGGTGAGAAAGGTGAGATAAAATGTTGGTGTGAAGTGGCAAATTGATCATCTTGCTGGTTTTGCAATGGTCACATGTGGTAAATCATATTGTACAAGTGTGAATATGCCTGAAACCTTGGGAAAGATCTACATACAGGGGTTGCGGTCATGTGCCCACAAGGTTTTCTGCAACAAACATAAGATATCAAAAATCTTTTTTTTCCTTATCACTGGCTCAAAGTAGTTTGACAATCCAAAGAAACATCTTTGAGATGAACTGTATTGTAACCGCAAAAGTGTTACAAAAGTTCGGGGGGGGGGGGGGATACATCTAAAATGTAACTTTAATACAAATATGGGTTTGAGGGTCAGCTAGCCATAAACGTCTGTAGTTTTGTTGTAGTTCTATACAAATAGCTGGTGCTTGTGTTCTTCCTGTGGACAGTATTTTCTGTACAAACACTAATCAAGTTTGGACATTTAGTGAAATGTACATAAAATCAAAATCCATTGACCTGCAAATCCTTGTTGACTGATGCGTGCTTAGATTTAGGAACAGAAGATAGTTGATTAACAGAATGACTGCTCCGTAATTCTTTCAGTAATGACGTATGCCTACTGTAACTGATAAATGAAACAAGAAAAGCACTTCAGCATGGTACTAAAATAAAATGTAATATACAAGTAGGAATTAACTTCTAGATAAACTACATTATTTTTTTAGTCTGGTTTAACTTCACAGTACATGTAACAAAGCCACCTTTACCTTTTGAAATGATTGTTTCCATGTGTTTTTGTCTTTGACAGGTGAAATGTACATTGGTCGCCGCAGAAGGAGTCTTGGTGTGTAAAACCAAACATTTCTGCTTGTATTATAAAAACTTTCTTTATAATGCCTTTTGGATATATAGTGTGCAAGCTAGAAGGCAAAAGCATATAACATTCATAATAACTGTAGTCTTTTTAGCAAGCCAGATTTAGTGCAAAAAAAATTACAATGCAACTTTCCATAAGCCATTAAATCTATATTACAGTTGCAGTTTACATATAATAGTTTTTTTTTACCATTAAATAATTTACTGTTGTGGAAGTACAGGGCTTGCAAATAATTATAAAAAACTTTCTAGCTGGTTCTAACTTAACATCAGTATTTTTTATTTTACAATAGAACATTTAAACCTACATCACAGCATGATTAATGTTTGGGCTATGCCACCATTTTGGGAAGATCATGATCAGCTAGTGTAATTACAAATGTATGTTTTGATCAAATAAATTTTTGGGGTCTTCCATAAACCCCCCTTCCCCCCAAAACATAACAGTTTTACAATCTGAAACAGTCCCAGACTTTACCTGAAAAGTTAGTGCCATTGTTTTATCAAAATAGTTTACACCTTGAATAATAGAAAAAAATTTGAGACAAATGGTAGCCCGACAGGAATACAATAGCCACTGGATTTTGGGTTCGTGATTTTGCAAGCCTTAGAGTAATTTTACACTTTACTTGTTGTCACAATGTTTTATAATGTACTTGGGCACTTCTTAAATTATGTAGCCTAAAATATTTTGACATTTAAAAATATAAAATGTTATGCAGTTGAGCACAATATAAAAAGTACTTTCACTGAACTTTGTTAATTTTTTATTCAAAATTAACATGACCAAATTTTAAGTTTGTTTACCAAATGAAATAAAATGTTCCATGATCAAATGTTAAGCTATGATCTGATTGTCCTCCTCTTTAAACTGGTAGAATTAACTATTTATACTAACCAGTAAACTAGAAAGGAATGCGTGTAAAGAAACATCCATTTACACACAAAAAAGATGTGGATAAAATATAATGGTAAAGTTTTATTTACAGCATAAGACCAGCTAATTCAGCATGTCAGCCAAAACACAAATGTTATAGACATATTAAGAAAGTGCACCAAAATTTAAACTCCACTGTCCAGTCGAATCAAACCCTCAGGATGACTGGTTGCCTTCTTAGTGGCAAAGATCCTGTGATGCATCATAAGCAGCTCTAGGGATTCAGCGGAAGCCTTTTCTAGCACAAAGGGACTTAAAGAGAAGCCCATAGAGGTCCAGTTCTCAGTTAAATCCAGCATTTGGGATTTCAGCATGCAAAATTAATCTGAATGCATATACCAGCATGGTAAATGTTGCACTGACGGAATTTAAAAAAAAAAAGGGAAAGGAAATATTAAAATGTACCTGGTATACGTTTTTTTTCAGTGCAGCTTCTGTATTCAGATTTTTAGCAGTAAACTGTCCAAATATCCCTAAATAAAAGGAGCTGTTCTCAGCTACATAGAATTTTAAAATGATGCACAGTTTGGCTTTGTCTGCATGAAGAATAAAGAAGTGCGTCCAGTGGCAGAAAGTATAAATAAAGCCAAGTAAACAGTAACAGAAGCACTTTTACCCTTTGTAGAATTCGTCATAGAGAAAGTAGTGGATGTAACAAAAAAATTATAGAATATACCCCATTTCTTCTATTCTCAATTACAGATCACCCCCTCTATTTTGGGCAGTTCGAATTCGCAAAACGTTCAGAGACGGATTTAAAAGGCTGCTTAAGATCTCTCTCAACATTTTTGAAAACAGTACAATGTATATTTATACAGCTTCAGAAGAAAAAAAAAACCCTTACTTGTTACTTTTCCCCCAGTTGAAGTTGTATTAATGTCGATATGTTGATTATTCTGGCGTGATAACATAGAAGCATTTAGGGAAACATTCCAAAAAGCATAGTAGAATGAAAATGGTAAAAACTAATTTAATCCGAGATATGAAGAAAGGCTTAAATTGATACAAAGCCTAAATCGGTGTATCAATCACACACAACCATTTTCAAACACACGGTTGTTGGTCTTCTACAGTATCTATGACTTGGGGTCACCGGGTCACCTGGCACTTCTTTCAAAGAACCCCCACCCTGCAAGTTGAAATATACAGCTAATCTCTTCTAGTGCCACATTCATGCAAAACTCCCAGCAGACTAAAGAAAATAAATTTAACAAAAAATTTAATCCATTGGATTTATAGTTTAACAGTGGGTAATTTACTGATGATTAACTTGTTTTCCATAATAGACAGGTCAACTTCATTAACTTTTTTTAAAATGTTCGGTCACACAATGGAGGCTCAGACAAAGCAAGAGCACCAGGCCGATGGTGCACCTATAGAGCCTTCATACCTCATATGATCAGGGTTATGAACCGGAGGAATGGACACTAGGAATTGGGTAGAACTTAGACACTCTGCTTTGTGCATTGGGGTTCAGGCACTCTGATTCCCCGCTCATCTTAAAGAAGACCTCCTGTTCTTGCATCTTCCGAGTAAATTCTTCTTCAAGAGCCTGGAAAATACAGTAAAAAAAAAACAAAAACAACAAAAAAACGCTTATTTCAAAGAGATCCCGAAACGCACCAAATATTATTTTTCTACAGCATTGGAACAAACAGCTGTAAATGTCTACTGGTGAGGTACCTTCTTTCTGGGACGAAGTTTCTCTCTCCAGTCTTTAAGCTCTTGACTGTGCTCCTCATCCAACTCCTTCAGCTTCTGAGTCTCGTGCTCAATTAGCACATGACACTTCTCATTCTGGGTTTACAAAGTAAAGAGTTAGTTCTTGATCGATTGTACTTAATTAGCTTTCAATACTGAGGTACATGTACAAAAAGGGTTCATCTGATTTTAGAAAGAATTCCTTGCAGACAATTACATTATATACACAGTAGATCATTAACCCAGTTTATTACAACTGCAAGCTAACCCAGATTATGAATTAATTCATTCATCTTCTATACCCGCTTATTCCTGAACCTATCCCAGATTATCACATGCTGTTATTTTAGCACTTTGTACTTATCTGGAGGCTGGCAAACAAAAACTACACCCATACACAGGTTCTGGCAAACTAAATAATGTCATGTGTTGTTATAAGACTTCATAGTGTATTAAAATTTTTGAAGCTGTACCAAATACCAAATACACACACATACGTACAGTACATTTCCTGTAAATATATATTATTTTTTACAGTGAAAACATAAGCATAAGTGCTGCCAGCATTGCTGCAGAGGTTAAAGGGGTGGGGGCAGCGGTCTGTCAGTGCTCAGACTACATGCCGCACACTGCATCAAATTGTTATCATCCCAGAAGGAAGACGGTGCACAAAAATCCCACAAACAGTTTGACAAAGACAAGCAGCCTATGGACAAGGATTACTAGGACATGTCCTAGTCCAAGATAAGCCTGTTTGTTTTAGATGGCGTCAAGTGTCTGTGGCGAAAACTAGGTGAGGAATACAAAGACAAGTGTGTCTTGTCTGCGATCAAGCATGGTCTGGGGCTGCATTAGAGCTGCCGTCACTGGGGAGCTAGACTTATTGGAGGAAACCATAAATGCCAACATGCACTGTGACATACTGAAGCAGAGCATGAGCCCCTTCCTTTGGGGACACAGGGCAGAATTCTAACATGATAAGGACCCCAACCATACCTCCAGGATGACCACTGCCTTGCTAGACAAGCTAAGGCTCGCTTTTGTTGCCTGGGGTTTAGACATTATTGTGTGTTGAATTTCTTTGATAGGACAGCACATTTACACTGTTACACAAGATGTACATTTACTACTGTTACATTGTAGCAGAGTTTCATTTCTTTAGTGTTTTCACATAAAAATATATAATAAATATTTACCAAAAATTGTAACGATATCACTTCTGTAATATACAAACATTACATACAATATATTTTATATTTATATTATATAATATAAAAGGGATAGCAAGATATTTAGACCTTTAGAAAAAAAATCCATAAAGATTAGATATATAGGAAAAAAAATTTCAACTAAAACTTTGAGGTGAAAAAAATGTAGGTGCATTTTGGAATTACCTTGTCTTTTATGTAATTAAAGTACTATTTTAATGTGTAATAAACTAAACAGTTGTAATAACATTAACACCAAAATGACAAAAAGGCAAAATCTGTAGGCAACAGGTGCCATTTTGTTAGATGAATGTTTCTATTTTAAGCTAAGCTTTATTGACAACTAAAAAAAAATCTATAAACAATTACATTAGTATATTTTTCTAATTTTTTTCTTTGCTTTTAAATCCTTTTTTGACTATTCAGCTATTTTTTTAATGGGACTATTGCTAATATTTCACTGCATTGTGTTACAGTTTATGATTTAATATGCGACTCTGATATATTTAATCAAAATTATATTTTATTGTTTGCACCAAGAAAGTTCTCCAAATTAATTGAAGTCTAAATGATGTATTTAAAGTGTTTGTGTGTGTGTGGACCTGCAACTGCTGAAGCTCTCTAATGTTAGAGTCACATTGAAGTTGAAGGTCTCTCATCTGGTTTTCATGCTTCTGATGCTGATGAAGTCGCTCGTTCTTTTGTCTCTTTTCTTCCTGGATAGCAAACTATTCCCAAAAACCAGTGTGAGAACATATATTCCACATTACATTTTTTATCTAATTTTTTTTTCTATTAGAATTTAATAAATTTATAAAATTAAATTAACGTTGTACTACCTGCTTAATTTTCTCCCTGTCCTGCTCTGGAGTTCCTGTGCCAGCGATGCGCAGACTTTTCTTAAACATGGCCATTCGAGTCTTCGCATCACCACGCTGGATCTTTGGAAGTCGGCCTCTCTCCTGAGCCTGCCTATTCTTCATCTCTTCTACGAGACGCTGGTTATAACCCTGCATCTGCTCCATCTCCTATTATTTTGCAGTGTTAAGAGAAAGCAGTGCAAACACAGAAAATATCAATGTTTATAGTCTAGAAAAGCTGTATACTGGAACTTGGACAACTCGTTTAAATGCGTACAGTTAGATAATTTAAGACTATTTGTAATGATAAAAAAATCTTACCATACAGGGTTTGCCATGCACACAAATTTATGCAACTACCAAAACCACATGATTTGTTACAGACCTGCAAGTCCTTCCGCACAGAAAGACCCCTTGCCCGGGAAATAAACCCAGGACCTTCTTGCTGTTAGGCGACTGTGCTATCACTACCACACCTTGATGCCCCTTGCTACTCAAATTATTCATGAATTAAGCAATACCTATAAACCATCTGCATAACTGCCATACATACCATATGTACTTATAGTTTAACAATATATTTAGTGAAGTTTGCTTTCTTCATGCACCTTGTCGTGTCTTTTTAGGAGCTGGTGTCTCTGCATGAAGTACTGATCTTTCAGCTGCTGCTTTAGTAACTGGTGCTTCTCCTGCAGGTGGCGCTCCTCCAACTCCCACATGGCTGCCTCACGTGCTGGATACAAACATGTAATATGATATAAAGTGCAAGAAAACAGGGTGCGAGTACTGAAGGCAGGCAACAGGCACAGGCATGTAAATAAATAGGCATTGCATCATGCTGTCTGACTCACTATAGAGAATCACTCAATCACTTGCCATGCCAGGCCCCAAATGTGTTGATTGACAGACTAACAGGGATATTGATTCTACTGACTGGTTCCAGAACAGATATTATGATTTGGCCAACCTCCATATATTTACTATAAATATTTTACATATGGTTTTTTTGAACCGTCAAAATTAACTGACCTCTCATAAGCTGCTGCTTATGGTTAAGACAATCTCGTTCGATGGTGGCAATCTCGAGTTTGTGCTGCTGAATGATTTTCTTTAAAGCACTGTCCAACTCTTGCTGTTGCTTCTGTAAAAACTCCTGCTCCTGAGGTAGGGTTGAAGAGACAGAAGGAAACGCAATGACAGAAATCAGCACCAATAATAACAATGTTTCTGTAGAGTATCAAACCGTGTCATGTCTTTCAATACATTAGCAAAGTTTCATAAAACATTTAACACAAACCAACAGTAGCACATACCATAGTTCTTGTTTAAAAAAAAAAACATTAAAATAAGCTCAAACTTATTACAAACAGGAATAAATGTCTTGTAACATGACAACATTTACATGAAAAAAATGGTACAGTCGAATATGAATGAATGGATCAGAAGAAGAAAAGGAAATATTTTACAACCAAGTTATAACCAGGGCTTAAAGATGAAATTATTTCAGAAATATCAATCTAATTACTCAGAACCCAAATTTTAGTTTTCATTCTTTCCAGCATAACATATAGCTATGTATATAAATCTACTCAACTGATTAACGCCAAAAGATATACAATTATGCTACCACAGCGGTATATAAGCCTTATATGTATGAGAATGGGATTAGACCCAGCTAATGCTTGCATTGAGGTGGTCACCTATTGTACTTTAAAGGTTACTGCAAATTATTACGATTTAAATAAAATCGAGACTGGTGTTACTGTATATGTTTATAATAGGTTATTAGAGCTTTTAAGAAGTTGTACTTATATACTTGGTGTACATTTCAGTTACACTTTATGTTACAAAGTGATGACACATGTATCATACATTAGTTAGTATCAAACATTTCAATTAGAAATTCCCACTTTCAAATAAAGGGATTTTGGTTTTCATGGCTTAGAGCGCTGGAAAACAAAACAGACCACAAATAGAATCTCTCTTATTATTTGCAATAAATAATTTACTAGAGCAATAAAAATAGAGTTATTACATTTCAACATAACAGTACCACAATTAAAAGCTTTAGTATTGTTACCCTCTATAACAAATCCTACTGTAGCCACAGTGACGATCAGCATTTCCATTTGTAAACATGACCCAGAGGCACAGATAAGAATAGGGAGAGTGAAATACACAGGAACTTGAGAACATTTGAAGTAAATAACAGCACAGTATGTTGTGTTTAGAAAGAGACACTGCACCAAAGCACAAGAGCGACAGCACTCCAAAAAACAAGAGCACCACCTGGCTCACATGTGCCATCTCCAACCTGTAACTATACTAAAGTGCCAATCGTCAGAACTTGTGTACAACATTCTCTTCTTTACAAATCACATACATTGCTGCTGTGCATCTATAAGAGGAACTTTATTCTACCAATGTTAATTACTTGTGAACATCATAAAAATCACTACGAAAAGGGAACATATTACATCTTACAAGGAGATCTTTTTACATATTCTTATCAAAGCCAAAGTCAGTGGTTGCATTTAGCTTGGAAGTGCCAGTCTCAGTTGTTAACTTTAATGAATTACATTCTTGAGCAAGACACTTAAATGTTGGGGGGTAGGAAGGCACATATGAGCAAGGAGGTTAAACAGGGAAAATAAAAGGGTCAAAACTTACATCCTGCATCTGAGCGTTGAACAGAGCACATGAGGATAACTGAAAAGACTGTATCATAACTTGGGCCACACCCTGTGGAGTGAAACACAGTACACTCTACCACGCCAGGAACAAGTCACTCACACTTGTGGCAGGGTACCACGCTCAACCCTTCCCCCATACACACATTTATATTCTCTCTCTCTCTCTTTCTCTGGGCATAAGGTTCTAGGTTAAAGATGAAGGAGTCTCAGGAAGATAAGAGGTAGTAAACACAGGTCCTTAAAGCTAACAGAAAAAAGCTTGTTAAGCAGGTAGTAAGTTTAGTTTCACCAGATGTCTAGGCTGGTCATACACATGCTTGTGGAGTTAAAGAGTAGCAGGAGTTATATTAAGTTATGACAAGTTAATCAGGTGAAACCTGGACAACAGAACTTTTTGTGCTAAAAAAAAAAGTAGTAAGTGTGTACAGTATCAGTTTTATACGGCATAAAGAAAAAAAAAAAAGCCCTGGTGGTGGTGGGTCCCTGTTCGTCACAGGTCACTCGTGCAGTTTTACCTTCCGATTTCCACTCTTGGTTATGTTTTATGCATATTAAACCATAAAATATTTATATTAACAGTGTGATAATTATTTGGTGTCAGCAACAACAGAAGGAATTTTCTTTAGAGTCCACTCTATTTCCTGCTAACAGACAATGCATACTGTTGAACATCCTATACAACTACATGTGATGTTCTTAACTGACTGATTTCGGTTTCAAAAGCACGATGCTGACCTACATCATAACAGCAACGAGAAACCAAAAAATTTTGTAGAACCTACTGGATTCAAAAGCATGTTTTGTGTTAGCTGCATAAGAACAGAATAAGCATGTAACAACATGAGTCTTTACCTCTTCTTGCTGAACAAAAGAGAGGTCTTCCATTAAGCGTTTCATAAGCTCTTTTCTCATGTGTTTGGGGGACATGACGATCTCCTGTTTGACCTACAGTGTACGGGCATGCAGATGTTTGGTAATGTTGCTGTGTTTAGGAATGAGCACAGCTAATATGCATTAGTGTCAAGACATGCATTCCAAAAAAAGGTACACCAGTGTATGGAATAGTAAGTACTGTACCGCTCAAGCGCTAACCAGAATCAAGCAGCTTAGTGATGTTTTTAAGCAAATTTAAATTTGATTAGAGATGTCCCAGAAACCGTAAAAGTCAGTTCTCAGAATAATATGATGCTTCTGTTAATAGAAAATAAACGGGATACCAGAGAATATATATTTATATCAGACACCATGACAGATATTGTATAAGCAGAAGAAAATATTTGGGAAATATGAGAAGATTTTGTATGCAATGACACTTAAAAAGTTATAGAAATCTCTCTGAAATGATGCACACTGCAATTGACTTTATATTTATCCATCTCAAATAGTAAATGTAACCAATTGAGTACTGTTAAAAACATTAAAACAGATTTTGCACCAGGTTTACAAGTTCTACACTTCTATTGTTATTTTTACTTGTAATACCCTATTTTCACAATTGGCTTAATAAGCAATTCTTAATATATATATATAAATAAAAATATATAAATATATATATATATTTTTTACTGATTTATTCAATTATAAGAAACATTTCAGTGAGCACCATTTTAGAGAAAATTTCTAAACAAAAAAAATTATTTTAATTATAAAAAGGGTAGCAGGGGGAAAAAGCATTACTAATCAAACCATACACCAGCTAAAGCCCTCCACCACAACATCAAGTCACACAATCACATCAACAATATTAGTTATAATCACATTTATAAATATTTACAAAAGCATTAATAATAATAAAAATATATATTTAACATACGCAATACCGGTATTTACCATCATAAACTAAATATGCTAACTGCCATATCAGAGCGATTAAACAACAGCCATGCAGATAATAGGAAAGAAATGTAAGTATTTACCGCTCTAGACTTAAAATGATTATGTCTCATTTACAAGCTTAGAATTATGTCCAGCCTATGGCAGGAAAGAGAGCATGCATGACCCAAATAGCATCAACAAAACAAAAAAAAAAAACCTATAATAACCCCAACATAATTTTTTGTCATAAAGCCAGGAAAGGAAGAAAACTTTCATTTTAGATGATAACAATAAACATGCAGAAAAACCGCTATACAAAGAAAGAAGAAAAGAATAATTAACTTTATAACTGATTAGAAGATTAGGTGCATTGGCTGAGCCTTGTCAGACACAATGAACCAACATTTTATCCTAGCCAAATATAGAAACACATTAGAGAAGCAAATAATGTGCAAGATGAATTTGAAGGCATTTTCAAAAGCAGCTGCCAATCCCTGAAACAAATTTCCATTTATTGTAGAGATACTCAATCTTAGCAGATTTTAAAATGGTTGCACACCAAAATAAAGAAGGCAGTAAAATTTGGTTTAGCCCCGCCACCATAGAAAAGCAGCCCAATATGGTAATAGGTTTTCACCATAGTTTAATACATACTAACATGGTTAACGTATTAAATACATCACATGGATAATGTTTGACCTTTCCTGCTTACCTCTTTCTTGCGATTCTTTAGCATGTTCTGGAACTTGGAGAGCTCCTTGTCTTGCTCAGATTTGATCCTCTTAGCCTCATCCCTCAAACGATTGGTGTGGTCTTGTTCCATACGTTCAACAGTCTGCTTCTGCTGTTTCTCTAGGTTCTCAATTTCTTGGTCATACTGACGCTTTTTGGCCTGAAACAGAGATAAAATAATTAAGAGATATGCTAAACGAATGAAAGCTGTATCCTCCAGGCAACCTAAACTTTTTGGATTTGTGACTCGGGTGTAACTTATGTCACTTGACAGGCTGTCAAATAAAATGTTCCAAATATCTTTTTAAATAAAATAAAAATAATTATTAGACCCGATATCAGATATTCGCATTAGAAATACATTAAAAACATTTCCCAAACATCTTTTGACTGCAGTGTCTCCAGGAAATCTTCAGTTACGAATGGAAAACCGTGAATGCTTTAGACACACTCAATTTCAGAACAATGATTGTGTTACACACTGATATACTGAAAGATATGTATACACTAAGGAGTTGTTAGCACGATGGCCTCACAGCAAGAAGTTCCTGGGTTTAATTCCTGGGCCAAGAGTTTGCATGTACTCCCAACACTTGTGTGGGTTTACTCCTGATTTTCCGGTTTTCTCCCACAGTCCAAAAACATGTACATTAGTTTGATTGGTGACTCTAAATTGCCCATACTAGTGAGTGCGAGTGTGGTTGTTCAACTATGCGTGTGCCTGCGATGGACTGAAGACCTGTCCAGAGTGTACCGCTGCCCTTCGCCCTATGTGCGCTGCGATTGGCTCCAGCAGACCCCCGTGACCCGGAATTAGGGAATAAAAAGGCTACAGAAGATGAATGAATAAATGTAGCACTAACGGTCATCTCCTGCTCAAAGCGTCGGAACAGTTGCTCTTTCTGCTGCTGCAGCTTATTGGTGAGTTGCTGATGGGCTCTTTGCTCTTCCTTCTGTAACAGCCTCAGCTCACGCAATTCCTGACGCCTAAAGCAGAACACAGACATTTCACTTACATTACAAAGTTAATTGTGCAACTTAGCACATACATACATACTTGGCACATTTACCCCAAAAAAATATTAAATAAAAAATAATGATAAATTTAAAGAAAAAACAAGTTTACTTAATATTTTGCAATGAATTTTGACTGCAATTTTACACTGCACATATTCAACCACCACAAAGAAAGGGATGTATAGCTAAAAATGTACCTAAAACGCTTTTTTTGGCAAACGTAATTAGAGCCTTGTCAGTAGCACACCTCATAAAACAGGTAAAGGGCATAACTATAAAGAAACTCATGATGCGAACAAATTCACAATGGCAAAAAATCTCAAAAAAATGTAATTAGTAGACAAATAGTAACATGTAAAATTTGATTAGCTGATTTTCACTGGTTATTAACTATTTAAATTAAACTATATAGAGAAGCTAATTAACAATAAAAGCTGCTTAAAACATCACCTTAAAAACCGCAGTTCTTCATTCTTTGTGTCATTATCAGTAACAATCTTGGAAGTGGTAACACTGACCTCCACCCCATCCACCATAAACTTTCTGGTTTTTTTCAAAGTTTTCTTCTGGTATTTGGCATCCTGTGCAGGTACAACCACATGAATATTAATTTCCTACAGTATTATAATATTAATAATAAATGATCTATTGGTACATATATTTTTACCTGTAGAGAAATAGATCCCTCCTTACTTCTGGATAGGAAGCTGGAGATAGAAAGGTTCATGTCAATGCTGTTGGTATCTGCTGCAGAGCTGCTTCCTGAATCGGAATCCTTTTCTAGATCAGGTTTGATTGCCACAGCTTTATTCTGGTCTACCTTATTCTCCTCAGCGGATGCTGTTTTCTTAGCCTCTTTTGATACACGGTTTACCTCATTATTTTCTCCATTAATGATGACTGGTGATACATCCATAGAGCTCCTATTTTCATTTACTGTTTTTTTGGTTTTAGCAGGAATCTCTCTCTCAACTGTACTGGTCACAGACTCGGATTTATCATCAACTTGTATTGGCCCCTTAACATCTACGTCAGTTTTAGGATGGTCCTCTTTATCCTCTTGTTGAAGCGTCTTTTCTTCAACTTCCTCTGTGGGTATAACAACAATGTCTTCCTCCAGGTTCTCCTGTGTCACATCCTTTTTCTCTTCTTCAGGTTCAACTAAGATCTGCGTCTTTTCTGTGTCATCTATGCACACTTCACTCGGCTTGGTTTCAGGAAGATCATTCGTTAAATTGGAGGCTTCTACAAGTTCGGAAAATTCACCCATTACCTCCTTCTTCTCGTCCTGCTGATCTTTCTGCTCGTCTGCCGGCATTCTTGCTTCCACACAGCTTTCAGCAGGTTCACATATCCTTATTTGCTCCTTCTCCACCTCTCCAGTTTCTTCACTGACAGTTACAATCTTCTGTACAGCATCTTCCTGGGCCTCTGGAACTTCAGGAATCTTTTCCTCAGCAGCTTTTTCTAACGTCTGAATTTGATTCTGGCTTGACACACTCTTGTCCCCAGAAATTAAGTCTTTAGGACTGAGGTCTGGCATCACAGAAGCCTTTCTGCTTTCTCCCGCAGCATGGTCGGGCTCATTACAATCCAGAACCACAGCTGAGCTTCTCTTACTTTCCCCTTCTGTTTTCAATTTTGTCTCTGTCTCAGCTTTCTCACTGACTGATTCTAATGTGTTTGCATTTTCAGTAAGCTTTTCATCCTCCAAGCTGCCAGCACTGATTTCAGAGAGTGCACGCTTATGTCCCCGGGAATGCTACATACAAAAACAAATTGTACAATTCAAAAGTTCTCTATTAGACACATGACATTAAATTACAGAATGGACACCAGATTATACTGATACCTAAATTCTTGTTTATTATTACACATACCGGCTGTGTGTCCGTCTCCTCTTCTTCCTCTTCCTCTTTTCCTTCCTCAAACTCCTCAAACACTTCTGCTTTAGCCTCGGCAATCAACTCGCGCAGAGGTTTGTTATCAATTACACTTGCAACAAATGGATGCTAAAACAAAATAATAACCATTCAAATATGTCAAAACATTGTTGAACAACAAATAATTTTTTTAGGTTATATTTTTGGGCATTATTCCATTATTGCAATATATATACCACCTGTAGGAGTTGAGTTGCATTCCATCTATGGTCTACATTCTTGTCCAGTGCTTTTTTCAGGAAATCACTGAATTCTGAAGACCTGTTTAAGCAAGCAACATAACTGAAAATGTATCTCTAAACCATCTCAAAATTAAATTAGCAAAACAATCAAGTGAGCTCCTGGGAAATTCAGGCTTCCCATAAGTAGATGCTTCGAGTGGGTGAGGACTCATTTGAGCTGCCTTGCATATCATGGCTGGGATTGGCAAACTTTTTTTGGCCAATGCAATATAAAAGTTACTACTTTTAACTTTGAAAAATTGTTTAGTAGAAGTTGAGTTGTAAAGAATGTATATTGCTTCACTTCAGAAGCCATACCATCGGGAGGGCTGCATAAGTGTAGGGGGCTCAGACTTGGCAATTTTAAGTAATACTCTCATAGGGTTCATCTCGTGATTGGGCGGCTCAATCTGTGCCAACTCGATCAGTGTAATCCCAAGGGACCAAATGTCTGCTTTGTAGTCGTATGGTCTGTCTTTCGATGTCTCACACATCACCACTTCAGGAGCCATCCTACAGACACAAGAAATTAACAAGGAGATTGAGAATGTAAAAAAAAAAATCCCTCAAAATCCAAAAGAAACAAACTATATATATAAATATAGATAATATAAAACAACTGATACCTTTCCAAAACAATTGTCCTGGGTTTCTGTTTAAAACACAATTTATATTAAAAAAATATATGTCTTAGATACTTTTAAAACATAGGACTAACCAGTACGGAGTCCCAATGAAAGAGTCTCTTCTTTGTAGTGTCCTAGTGTTTTTTGCGGACACTCCAAAGTCAGCTATTAAGAAAAAGTTAAAGACACAGATTTGATCATGATAAAGAAAGACAGACAAAGAAAGTTGAGCGCTAATCAATACAACTGGGAAAAACCTTACCTAATTTGACATCACCATCCGAGGAAAACAGAATGTTCCCAGCTTTCATGTCTCTGTGGATGATCTTGTTCTCATGAAGGTAAGCCAGTGCATCTAGGGACTGTTTACACACCACACGAATCTGTGGCTCTGTTAGCGGCCGCTCCAGCTCTGGATACATATACACAAAAACAACAAAGTCATACTATACAATTTACATACATTGTATAATAAAAAAAACAGGTTACTTGGCTTTACCAGGGATTTTGTTTCTGGTCTTATTTGCTTATAGTATACATATAGTGTCTTAAACTCATTATAAGCACAAGCATATTATCCTTGCATATTACTGGTGTGCTGAGATTGCAATATCAATGTATCTTGCAAGATCTGACTGGTCTCACGAGAATATAACAATAGAAGATGCTCTGCCACATTTAATTCGTTTGTGTGGCAACATTTTGGTTTCCCAGTGGAAATAATAAACAGAAGAAAAATGATAAGACAATATAAACAAAGATGCTATTTATATTGTCTTTATATGCATAATATGAACAAAGGCAACATGCAAACATTGTAAAAAATGAATATCATACCCCTCTGCTAACATGATTGGCTATTGTAACAGGCAATGCGTGTTATATGGATGTAGCTGTGCAAGAGGCAGGATTTGAGCTGCATATCAAAAGCTTTATTCAGACAATAAACCTAGCTATACGGGCTGGACTAGGTGTTGCACCCGTTGCTCATTTAAGTGTCTCATTACGCCCATATTGTAATGTAGTAGAACACATTGTATATGTTGTATAAGTAGTATCCTGCTAGTATTATTCCCACTGTAATGCTTAAAAAGACTAGAACACAAGGGTTATTTAATTCTTTTTTGCTTTTTGGAACATTTTACCCACTTTTAGTTATTTTTGACCATCAAAACAGAATTTAAATTAAAGTAGCTGTTTCATTTTATTAACATCATATTCAGCTGACCTTGGATACACTGCACTCTTCTTTAAAAATGCTTAAGATAAGAGGGTTGGAAAGTTGCCTGGACTTCAAAGACAGCCAAAAGAATGTGCAACAATATAACACAAAACACTAAAACAAAGAGCTTTAAAGTAATCTAGTTTCAGGCAATATATATTAGAAAAAGTGGTAAATATTATATATTTTTTTACCTTATTTTAGACTATAACACCTGGATACAATAATACGATTACATATATAGTAATTAACAAAATTCTGTGCACATCAGATGAGAGATATATATTGTAACTTGTGCAGCTGGTTTCGAGAACATTGCTTAAGGAATAAGAAACATCATCTTTCAATTTTTCCAACTATACTTTAGATCCAAAACACTTACTGGAAAAATTGCACACAAGACTTTAGGAACACATCCAAACAAAACAGCCCAAAAAGGCTGAATTGCAGAAACCACCTAGCACACACTGTGTGGCAGCGTATTTATTTGTATTGTTTAAATGATTCAACGGCTCTGATAAATTTCTCTAGCCTGAAATGAAACAAAAACACTTACCCAACATGACAGCATCAACTGCACCTCCAGCACAGAACTCAATAAGTATCTATAAACAAAAAAAACCTTTTACTGCAACCAACTATAGCACATGCGGTTATTGAGAATATTTCATCCACGTTATAATATAATAAACAGCGAACAAATACCTCACACTGAAACGAGTCTGAGATTCAACTGCACATTATAATACACCCTATATGTAAGTAGAGAAACCAATTTTTACCCTGAAATATATGTTTTCTAAACAGACCAGCACTGCTGGTTAACTTGGACATCTAGTGTTTATTTAACATTAGCAGAATAATACCTTTGCAATTTAAACCCCAATCGTTCTGTCAAGGTGTTTCGATGGTATAAAGAAAATCAATATCAAGTGTGTATTACAATGAACGCAATAGAGAAGAACATAGTCAGATTGCATAAAAAAAATTATACATCAGTTAAATAATCACTTTTTCTAATTTTACACAAACAAATACACAGTTAAATTACCAGCTTGAAAGTTGCAGATTTCTCCTATGGTTTTATAAAAATTTCAACATTTTCTCACAGATATTCCTGAACCCATTTATGTTGCACCCAAAGCTTTATATAGCCGAGAGACCTTTTCCTACGTTTAAGTAAAGTGTTAGTACAAGGCATGCATAGGATATGAGCTTGCAGAAGCTGGACCACTGGCACAGCAAATAATTAATGCATAAGCACTTTGATTGGTTGATACAAATTGAATGCAATAAAAAAAAAAGCATTCAGGAAAAAGAAGCTTACAGCATGATAAGCTGACTTACTGGCACATAGTAAAAATGTTCTCAAGAGCGCTTCTATCACTTTCTTTGAGCAGATGCAGGTTTATTTAGATCTGAATTTAGATGCACTGGTCACAGAGCCTGAGCTTTACCCCTCAAACAGTCTCAAAGAGATGCTACTTACCCATAACTTGCTTTCAAAATAGAATGCGTCGAGCAGTTTGACTATGTTTTGATGGTCACAGGAAGCAAGGATATCTATCTCAACCATGTAGTCTTCCAGCTCCTCTTCTGTCTTAGTGTCAATCACTTTAGCAGCTGCAAGTATGCCCGTTTGCTTGTTCTGAGCCTAAAACAAACAATACATGCAAGCTGGTTTAACGAACAGCAGAGACGGATTAAAAATGGCTAAACCTAGCCATAATATAAATTTAGATAGAATACTAAAATTATTTTTTTCTTAAAAATATATGAATACAAGAAGGCTTCCAGCATAAAAAGAGTTATTTTTATAAGGGAACCGTTCAACCATTATATTAGTTTGACAATTTTATCAGCTAAAAAGGAGCCTATTGCGATAATGGAAATGCTTGAGATGGTGTAATAGCCTAGTTTGCCCATTGTATGTTAATGGACACCCAACTCTTTTGTACAGGCAGCAGCAGACATGCTAAGTTACTAACTAGCTTGTGAAACACATACCCTACTGTAAAGCTAATAAACAATGACCCGATAAGTCTTAATCCTGGCCCTTAAAACTACCATTTCACTTATGCTCATCACAAAGGTCACATCACATTTCATAGGTCAGCATGATTTGTCAGTTATGTTAAAGTCAGTCATGGATTTCCCTGCATTGAGAATGATTTTGCAGATGCCAGATTGAATTTTTGCCCTGCCAATGACTTATTAGGTCAGTTAATGTGATCTGTGAGAGTAAATGACTACCGAGCTTGCAATAACAGTTCCTCTTTTTATCAGGCACTTGCTCTGATCAGACATACTAACCTATGTTAGCGTATTCAACGCAACCAAGAACACAGGCTTAGTGCTACAGATATGTTTTAAGAAGTTATAATCCCCCGAATTATTGATAGGTGGAAATTGTGGTAAAAAAAAAAAAAGGTGCAACATTATTTTCTCTGACATGCAGAACATACATTTACAGCATTTAGCAGACGCCCTTATCCAGAGTGACTTTGCAGCAATTGGGGGTTAAGGGCCTTGCTCAGGAGCCCACAGAAGTGGCTTACCCTGATTTTTCTGGTATCAGTCCAACACCTTAACAACTAGTCCACCCCTTCCCACATACGGTACATGAAGATGACAAACCAAACTTTCAAGAAAAAAAAAAGGAATTCTTTGCCATGATAAAATGTTTTTCCATGTTGACACATCTATTGCAATGTCCTAACAGTCAGGATTTGCACACAAGCAGCCAAACAGTGTCTTGACAGTAACGTCCAATTCTCCACTTGACTCCCTGAGACTACTTTAAACTTTATTTATAAAACAACTAGAAGTTAATTGTAGTGATGCAACAGACCATCAAAAAAGGAAAGAGACAAATATATTTTGCTTTGCATTTGTTTACAAGAAAACTTGCATCAAATAACTTAATATATATATTTTTTGGGATAAATATACATTAATTTAGCAAAATTAAAATAAATCAATTTGCAACTTAATACAAATTTTATATACAAATATTAACTTTAGTCATTAAAGTGTAAAGTCTGTTAAACAATTGGAAACCTGAAAAAAGACCTATACTGACCCTTACAATGGGTAAATTTATTATTTATTAAATAAATTTATTATTTATAAATTTCCCAATAGATGTGCTTATATCTTTACTGTATAACCCAAAATTTTATTTTTAGATAAATAAAAACAGATCAGTGGATGTTAATTATATTTATAAAAACAGAGATTTTTAAGACAGAAATTTACTGACTAACAGCAACTAGTTATCAAGACACTGTCAGGTTGTTAACTTAAAACTCGTAGGTAAGACAATATGTTATTATATTTTATTCTGCCATAACACCTAATATTAATTATATTTTAAAATTAAAAAACATTAACATTTTCCCAACAGAATTGACATGTTACATACTTTCAAACCTGGGTATTTAAAACAAAACAGAAATAACTGATAACATTTTTTAATATTTAAACACTTGGCTGTAAGGTTTACACATTTAGTGAACTATACATCATTTTTGTTTATCCATGCAAATAGATTCGTCTCTAACTGCAGCAGGTTTAAAATAGCTTCAATGGCCAAAGAAGAAGAAAGAATAAAAGAGGAAACAAAACAAGGTTACCTCATCAAGAGGTGGGGCTTTATTTGAACACAAGTAGTGTGCTACAGACATCTATTTCCATTTAACAAATAGGAAAAGGGAGAATTGGATTTACTTGTTCCTAGACAGGTCTGTTTTGGAAAAAAAGCCTTCAAGTGCATTGTTTATGGATACAAAGCGAAAACAGTGGCTGGAGAAAGGAACGTAAGGAGTGTGTGGCTCAGACTCTCTATTTACACAAAGCTTTATATCATGCACTCTCACACTGCTTCTCTTTGTACTAGCCAACACCCCTCTGTTCCGTAATCGGAGAGAAAACGGATGCAGCTTTTACACAATCTAGGAGAAGCCTAGATAACATGATATTTTGAAGTTACAAATAAAATTGATCAGCTCTTTTTTCTGCCTAATTCAAGTTAAAACATTCTTTTTACACTGCTGATGGAGTTAAATTTGAACATTTTTAAGCACCATACAGCATAAGGTACTGATGTTACAGTAAATTATGATTAAATCTATCACCATGACAACATACACAGCATCCTGGTTACTATACAACCTATTCAAATTTTCACCAGACTAGTACTGTGCCTACACAAAGCCTGGTGTTTGCATTGAGGGTGGAAATGTCATAGGAAAACTCTTGACACATGCACATAGTATTCCCTCACACCCATCTCTGATGTTAAGGCTATAAGAAGCAGCATTGCTGCAAGCCTGTCTGCTGAATCACCATGGGTCTGTTCCCACTTCACGACAGCTTTACGAAGCAAAAAAGTATCACCATTTAATTGCTATTTAAATAAAAGTGATAGAGAAACATATAAATGCTTAAATCGTCTCATAAAACATGATTTCATGAATAATTCA
>JAOTQW010000032.1:10739119-10751339 GCA_026260075.1 Sisor rabdophorus | reverse complement strand
GGACCTTCTTGTTGTTTTTTAAGTGTAAGAAGGCTGGCATCATGGTGTATTGGGTTACAGTGCTGACACTTTCATGTACAATTGTTGTGCTCTGGCAACCCGGTTTTGATTCTCGACTTGAGGCCTTTTCAGGCCCACCTCTTTATCTCAACCCCCCCCCCCCTCCATTTTATTCCTCTGTCCGATCAATAAAGGCAAAATGGCCTTTAAGTGTAATAAAATTATAATTTAAATGAACTGTTTAGAAATGTGTATTTCTTCACTCCGTTGGTGTTCTTTTTTTTCAGAAAAAGAACCCTAAGGCAGTGTGCTGTTTCCCAGGTTCTCTGTTTCTTAAAATCAAGCCAATTTAGATCACATTGACCCAACTTCCTGCCATAAGATGATGACATGACCTCAGCAACTGAGCTGTAAAAATAACCCAGCATTTTTAATAGCATTCAATTATATTGCTGTACAGTAACATTTCTCCAGGGTACCACCAGGGTGAGAGTATACGTGAACGATATGTAGCAAACCTCTTTCTCTTAAAAATCCACAGATAGAAACACAGTTAGGATGATGGTTGTTAACACATGTTTACAATGTTTCGTGTTTTTATCGCTCACAGGAAAAGTGCTGGTGCATTGCATTATGGGAGTGAGCCGCTCGTCCACTTTGGTACTGTCCTACTTAATGTTACGCCAGCGTCTTACTCTACGTGCTGCCATCCAACAAGTCACCCAGAGGAGACCCATTTACCCTAACAGGAATTTTCTGGGCCTCCTGCTTGAGCTCGACACACAACTACAGAGAAAAAGAACGATGTGTCCGATCCTCTGACGGCATAGTGCCGTTACAAATTCTCTCATGTGTCGTGACAAAAACTAGGGGTTTTAATTGTTTTTTTTTATAGCATAGAAAAGTTTACCTGCACTATGTAGACATCCCAATTTAGTTTTACAATTTGAAACAACCGGATAAAATTCCAGTGCACAGTATATGTACAAGCATAATTATGTACGTAGATATACTCATGTAGAATCTCACCTCTTTTATTTATTATTATAATATTATAATATAAAGTACAGCTACGTGTGACTATAAGAAAAAGGATGAATATTTGAACCTGAGATTACTTGAAAAAGTGCTTCAGGCCTTATTCCCATAGTAGTAGTTCCATTTACAGAAGAACAGACATGATGGAGTCATAACCCGTGTGTCTTTGTAAGTCTTGAATCACGAGGATCTCTGTTGCCTATTTGTAAAACCTGCCATCAAGAAAATCTAAAATCCAGCTGACTGAAGGTCATATAGGATGTTCTATGGGAGGCACAGACCTGTGAAGAAGAAAAATCGGCTTCCGGTGAGAAGATGTTGAATGCATCATCAGTAACTGTTTTCATCCTTGGTCTGAGATGAATCCATGGTCTTCCGTAGAATGATTGGAAAGGAAACAAGATAAGATTCCAATCTGCCCCAGAGATTTAGGACACACACAAGCACATTCGCATGTAGGGATCATTTAAAAACACTTAGTTGTAAGATTTTGGAAGACACTAAGAAAAAAAAAACATGCACATATGGAGAACATATAGAAAGTGTAATCCAAGTTTAGGATCAAACCATAAATGCCACTACAGTGAGGTTAATCCAAGCAGCCAGATTTCACTTAATCATTTACAAAAGACTGTGGTGGGAATGCATGACAAAATAAAAGTCATTACATTCATTTTTTATCTTAAAGTAATCATAGTTAAAGATTTTTTAATGATTGTTTAATTGTCCTTTATCCTTTTTTAATGACTTAATCATATTAGAGTAAAACAGCTGAGCCTTAATTGTTTATTAAAAAGATTATTTAGAAGATTAGACCATTTGTGAGCCCTGTCCCTATTGAATACTAAGTAATATCAATAAGTATATAAATGTATTTAAAATTTGCTCTCTTAAATCGATGACAGAGTAAAGTTTAATCAGAGGGAACCAGCATTTTCCTGTATAGTAGAACTGCAAAGAACTGGCAACCTGTCCAGTGTGTACCCCTGCTTCTTGCCCTTTGTGCGCTGAGATCCAGCAGACCCCCGTGACTTCAAGTTAGGGAATAAGCATAGAAGAAGAATGAATGAATGGATGAATGAATGACATAACTTTTATTCTTTGTTAGATAATTTAGTTTGAAGTGAGGGATGTACTATTTTGAGCTGATATGTGATAGGTTAGTGAATAAATCTTTGATTAAATGATTTACTTTAAATGTATTCGATGTAACCGAAATAAAAAAGGGTAAATTTATACTGTGTACAAACCAAAGAAATAAAGATTGTATACACAGTGTAAAACTGAAATAATTTCTTTAAAATAAAATCATTCTAAAGGACATATAATTCATCTGTTTTTGTATTTAGGGTTAAAGCTCAGAGCTCTCGCGTGCCTGTTTTCCTGACTGTAGTGTAATGTTTTGGCTATCAAAGTCAACACCAAGGTGAAACTGTTGAAAAACTGTAATGTATTCACCAAAGACACTCAAATTCTGTTGGGTTCATGCTGTTGGCGAAATGGTCTTTGCAGGAAAGAACAGCCCCAAACAGAGTCCTTAATAAAATTAGTTCTTCCTGTTGGAGACAATGACTCTATCCTGGAGTCCATCACCAGGCCCGTAGTAATCCTCAGGAGAAATATCTTTCCAAACAGGCTTTTATTATCTGCTCCCCTGAGGACACTAATCCACACACAGATGCCGCAATGTGTAGCAGATTCAGTAAGACCTTCAGCAGTGAAGTAGTGACACTGAAGCATTTTTGACTTTACAAGTGAAAGATAACATGGCTTTCTAATTTAAATGTAATATCCAGCGAGATAAACTATTTGTGACTGACCTTTTTGCATGTATTATTAAATATTTCAATTTTTATTAGAGCAGATACTAATTATTCATTCATTCATCTTCTATACCTGCTTATTTCCTAACTTGACCAATGACCAATTAATCTAATGTATATGTTTTTGGACTGTGGGAGAAAACTGGAGTACCTGTAGAAAACCCACACAATAAAAGTGCAGGGAAAACATGCAAACTCTGCACAGCAACAGCCCTTGCTCCGGACTCGAACCAGGGACCTTTTTGCTTTTAAGGCGACAACACTAAACACTACACCACAGCGCAGCCCATATTAATTATTTATCTATTTAAATAAATAATTGTTTTAGTATTGTTTGGGGACAGGGTAGCTCAGTGGTTAAGGTGTTGGACTAAGTGGAAGATCAGAGTTTGATCCCCTGAGCAAGGCCCTTAACACCCATTGGCTCAGTTGTATAAACGTGATCAACGTGAGTCCCTCTGGATGAAAGCGTCCGCCAAAAATTTTATTTCATTTGTGCTCCTTGTGTTATTTTACATCTGCAGCAGAGGGCAGCGCTTCACCATAAACCCGATCTGGGTAGCCTCTCTTTTATAATACACAGTCAACATATAGTCCTGCAATGGACTGGCGACCTGTCCTGCGTTTTTCCCTGCCTTTCACCCCATGTGCGCTGGGATAGGCTCCAGCAGACCTCTTTGACCCCGGGTTAGGGAATAAGCGGGTATAGAAGATGAATGAACGAATGAATTACCATATACACAAGTTCTTACAAGTGGATTTATTCTTAATTTCTGTGCAGAGTTTGCATGTTCTCCCTGCACTTGCATGGGTTTCCTCTGGTTTCTTCTGTTTCCTCCTACACTCCAAAAACATTAGGTTGATTAATGATACTAAATTGCCCATAGTAGTGAATGTGTGTGTGTGTGTGTCTGTGTGTGTGTTTGTTCGTTTATATGATGGGCTGGCGACCTGTCCAGGGTGTACCCCTGCCTTGTAAGTTGTGTAATTTAGCGGTATAGAAGATGAATGAATGAATCATGAGACAGTTGGAGCATTCTTTAATTCTTTGGACTAAAGTTTTATCACAATGTTCAATCTCATTAGCTTCGATTTTTCATGCTAATGCTATCCTCATTGCTACTAGACCCAACATAAGACGGTTAGTTGATTAGGCAAAGTCATGCATTCATTTATTCATCGTCTAACCCGTCCATCCCAGCACACAGAGGGATAGGGCGAGAGGCAGGTCTCCACATAGACAAACAACCACATGCACTCACACTCACCCTTATAGACAATTTAGAATCACCAATCAACCCAATGTACATGTTTTTAACATTGTGGTAGGAAACTGGAGTACCTGGACAAAACCCACCGAAGAGCGGGGAAAACATGCAAACCCAGCACAGAAGGACCCGGGAATCGAACCTCTTTACTATGAGGAGACTGTGCTAACCACCACGCCGCTCCAAGACAAAGTTTTTTTTTTATTACTATAAAATGGCCCTTTTTCTATTCAAGAAATGAAAGATGAGCAACAGTCCCTCTGTTTGAGATCATCGCTGCATTTTATCTTAACAAAAGCTGCATTACGTAATGATTTAGCAGTGATATTGTTAAGCATGTTTTAATGTTCAAATATTACTGAAGCCCATTTCAAACCAGCAGCATTCGGACACAGCAGATGTGTGTTCCAAAATCCTTCAGGAGCATGATGGAGTGATATTAAGCAGATTCAGGCATCACAAGTCAAGAAGCCACCCACCCACACACAAACACACACACACACACACACACGTCCTTAGATAAGCATCTCCTTTGGGGAACATTCTGACCTTACTTCCTGATTAGTTGCCTGGCAATCATTGCACGCTGATAAATCATAATAGGAACTGAGATGTCGGAGAGAAAAGAAAGAGAAGACGATAACTGTCCAAGTTTCTTTTTCTGGACAGCCCTGCAGGAAGCAAAAGACCTTTTTTTTATTTTTATTTTTATTTTTTTTTTACCATTAATCTTACTTGTTTATTGCTGGAACAAGGTCATATTTTAGCTCTTTTAGCTGATTTTTCTTACATTTCCTTTTTTTTTAATTGATCAATTTTTCTTACATCTTTGTTCATTTTACAAAAATAAGAAAACTGGATTAAACACATATCCAAATATACACATAACTGGATTAAACACATTAAACACTCTTGTTTAAATACAATGTAGTTGTAAAGTTGCTCTGCTGCCCTCTGCTGACGGTGAATCCTATTTCCAGAGCACCACAGTGTAACGACAGATACAAATCTATAGCAGCAGACATTAAGATAAATGTCCTGTAAATGCTTCCCCTGGGTTCCTGCACACTTACTTGCTTTGAGATAGTCTTTGTGTAGACACAGATAAAACAGAACAAGGGATACTACAATTATTATAGGCTATACCGTTGAACATATTGTGTTACTATCCATGCATATTGTGAACAGAAACAGGTTGGTGTGGCTTTCACACCCAGGCTGTTAATTCCCTTTTATTGACTTCATAAAGTTGTAATTACTGCAGACCTTCAAGCCTCCTGCACTGGCAGACAAAGCGGCATGTGCTAACAGCAGGTGAAAAACACAGCTGTTAATGAGAACTATTTATCCCAACCGCTTGATTTGGTGAAGCCTGCAATAATGCATAGCTAAATAAAGGCATAAAAATCTAGTCATGTACAACCCCAACGTTTTACACACAAGCATTCTCATAAAGTTTAAGCATAACCAGCCTGCAGACTGGCATTTTGGCAGCGAGAGACGTTCTACTGTACATACGCGGCACATAGTCATGAACCCAGAAATCTTCACACACTAACATGGCTGAATAAAGTCCGAAAGAGAACGAGTGCTCATGCTCTTTCGAAAAACCTAACCAGGCTGCCCGCTTAGAACTGCAAGGGCTTTTGTTGCCAGGAAGGTTTATAATTATCCCCTATTTAAAAAAGGAAGCAGCCTCCAGGGGCATATCTGCGGATTGGCTGTCGACGTCGTCCCTGACCAAGGAGAAAAGAGCTGACGACTTAAAGAGAGCGAAGCTAAAAAGAATGTAAGTTCACTAAAGTTAGGAATTTTTTAGCTCCAGAAAACTTTTAAAGAGGCCAAGCTGTGTGGAACTATTTTCCTTTCCAAGCTGTAACCGTCATTTTAAATAGATTTGATGATTCTTGAGTGAGATGAAGCTTCTGATCCACTTTGAAGCTATTGAGAGCCGAGTGACACCAAACAAAATGTTTCCCAGGCTCTGGCCTCGGGTGAGCTTTAACCAGTCACAAAGTGTTAGCCTAAGTGTTAATGCAAACGTGCCTTAGCGGAAAATCAAGCATTTTAGCCGGCAGGCAGCAGACCAAACAGACGAAATGTACTGTAGCTTATCATGTTACTTGAGAAATAATTCATGTTGACAGAAGGTGCAGTAAAACCCAAAACACACAACATTTGCACAGTAAATTTAACCAACACTTAATGAACACTTGCTCATTGAATCGTTGCGTGCATTAATATTAAAACACTGAAACTTTAAAAGGCCAAATGGAAATATAAATCAGTGTATATTTTCCTACTAGGTCGTCTCTTAAGGAGCTCTGCGCCTATGAAACACCATCCGTTGCCGAACTGCAGGACTTCCTGTTGGCTGACAGGCACCCCACTGGACATGTCAACCAAGTGTGGCCCAGTGTGTACATTGGCAACGAGTAAGTACCCGGCAGCAGGCCGACCATTCATAAGGCAAATTCATAGTGCAACCGGCTGCTGAGCACACAGCTGAATACATGTGTGTTTAGTGTCATGTAGGGCTATGAGTCAGCGGCTTTACCGACATGTTTGCACAGACTTGTAGAAGATTAGCTCCCAGATCACTCAAGATATTGAAAAATGAACAGGACCAAAGTATCAGTCAAAAAAAAACAACCTGTGAGTCAAGGAGGGACAGTAAAAGTAAAAGTGGTGTGGCAGTATTGCCCTTTCGCTTTTAGTAATAAAGTCTGTGCAACTGTTGCAAATCTGTCCCACTGGAAAATAGGTTTGTCTGTTGCCTGCAGAGTTGCAGCCCGTGACAAGTCAATGTTGTACAGCCTGGGGATCACCCACATCGTCAATGCAGCCAGCGCCCCCCCACGTGTAAACACTGGACCTCGCTTCTACCGAGACATGGCTGTAGATTATTACGGCGTGGAGGCTGATGATTCCACAGACTTCATCATAAGTGTTTTCTTCTACCCAACAGCAAGATTTATACAAGCAGCCTTGTCCGATAAAGGCGAGTTACGCAGTAACTGCACAAAAATAGCTCAATATTGATTTGTTAATTAAACTTGAAAATCTAATTTCACCCCAGCTTTCACGTCACCTTTCCACACCAGAGTAACAGCATATTATTAACTACTGACAGACTCTTTCATTTCAGGGAAAGTGTTTGTGCATTGCTTAATGGGAGTCAGCCGCTCAGCCACACTCGTCTTAGCCTTCCTTATGATCTGTGAGCAGTTGACTTTAAGAGAGGCAACACGAGTTGTTCGCCAACACAGAGACATTTGCCCCAATCCTGGTTTCCTCAATCAGCTCCGTCACCTCGACATGGGCCTTGTCCGCGAAAGGAAGAAGAAGCTTGAAGCTTTCAAACTGTAAATTAGAAAAAAACCCCAGCAATTTAACAATGTGACAAAATTTAGTTTAAAACTAGCTACCCTTCAGCTTTCATGTTTTGATCCATAGCATTCACTCATTTAGCAATATTCCTTTCATGACGGTAGCAAAGTGGATAAAGGAGGGACAATTAAAGCCTTTGCCCATAAATAGTTATTAACTTCCAAAGACTGCAGGGTTGCAAAATAAATGGCAGGTTTGTTTTAATTCCTTCCAGATGGCACGGGCTTTGAACTCGTTCCAAAAAGAGCCTATGAGCATGTGTTGTTTTTTTTAAAACTCTTGTGAAATGAGATGGTTGTGGCCTGCTTTTTATCGTATGAAGGTGGAATAGGAGAAACATGCATTGCTGGATGTCTTGAAGTCCGAATCCCCTGCAGAGACTCTCTAATGGGTATCATATGCTCCAATAATGTATGTTCATAACTTCCACACAGAGCAACGTGTTCTGATCCAACGAAAAAATATATAAATTAAAGCATAAATAGAATAGGAACTCATAGGCTGTCCACTTTAATAGGAACACTGAATTTATTTATTATTATAAATATATATATTATTTTTATTAATATATTTATTTTTAGCAAATTAGAAATCGATTTGAATGTTTTTTTAATGCTTCCATCTGAATAGTTCTTATGATGATTTTCTTTCTTTTACAATTTTAAGTCAGTGTATTACACAAGGGCGGCAGGGAGGCATGGTGGTTAGCACGATCGCCTCACAGCAAGAAGGTTCCAAGTTCAAGTCCCATTCAATTCGATTCTTTCTTTGTGCGGCGTATGCATGTTCTCCCTACGCTCGCATGGGTTTACTCCGGGTACTCTGGGTTTCGTCCTCCAGTCCAAAACCATGTACCTTAGGTTGACTCTAAATTGCCCATAGGATTGAGTGAGAGTATCTTCTGATTGTTTGTCTACATGCGGCCCTGCAATGGGCGTAAGACCTGTCTAGGCTGCACACCTGCCTTTTACCCTAGGTGCACTGGGATAGGCTCCAGCAGACCCGCTGTGACCCTGAGTTAGGGAACAAGTCGTATAGAAGATGAATAAATGAATTTATTACACTATAAACCTCTTAACACACACACACACACACTGCATTCAATTCAATTTAAGGTTCAAATCTGTTCCTGAAGCTCCACATGCCAGACGCAGTATGAGACAGCATCTATATCTGACTTGTGGTGTGGTGTCTGCTGTGGACAAACAGCCTGCCTTTCTGGTCTGTCAGTCATGTTTGGCTCAGTGAGGGTGGAGGAGATGACTGAGTTATGGCCTATCACACAGTGTTTTAGTGTTCATCCAACCCTGTGCAAACAAACACATCTGAGCGTCAGGACTGTTCAGGAAAACACCACAGAACTCCTGCAGACATATTCATAGACAAATAAACACAAGAGCAGTTACAAGCCGAGAAAAGCAGGAAACTGGTTTGACATAACCATAAGAAAATAAATACAGTAAATACAGTCATCTCCAGAAGCATGGAAATGAATAACACATGTAGTCAGTGGCCATTTGAGCTCAATCATCAGGAGACGCTGTGTATTAAGTTTACTTAAGTAGAGCAAACGTAGTGCATTTTACATTTATTGGCACATCTAGGCCCTCATGAATCCTCCCTTTGAGAACTGACCTTGTTTATGCACAACCTTTGCAAATTTGATGACAACATTACTGTGAAATAGCTCTTGAAAATCCTAATCACCCAAACGGATAGTAACGTCTGATTGCGGCCCCTCACCATAGTACACGGTTGGGGGTGCAGGGAGGAAAACGATTGGGGAAATTTGGTTCAGGTGTTAACTGTTTTGAACCAGCAGCACAGCTGGTAGTGTTTTTTTTTTTTCCTAAAGCTGCAGGTTCCACGGTTTAATCTTGAGATCAGATTTCTGTCTCTGTATACATCTGTATGTAATGTCCCCCGGTCATGTTTGTGTGGGGTTTTTTTTCTACCACCCAAAAACATGCATTCAGGTGTTTTAAATATGCTAAACTGTCCTTGGGTGTAAATGCTTGTGCAACCCACTGCCTGGTTTGGCCCCGGTGATTGCATTTGAGCTGGCATGGCTCCAAATTTATCTTGAATTTCTGGGATAGGCTCTGAATTTACCTTTACCCTTACCTTTATTATTATCATACTATACTATATTGCCAAAAGTTTGTGATCACCTGAGCATCACAATCACATGTGATTTCGAACATTTTATTCCAGATTTATTCCCCTTTTGCTATGCGATGAAGACTTTCCACTTCAATGTGAAGCTTGGATGTGAGATATCTCTTCATTCAGCTCCAACCGTATTAATAAAATCAGACACTAATGTCGGGTAAAGAGGGTTTGGGGTGCAGTCGGCATTCCAGTTTATCCCAGAGGTGTTTGGTGGTGTTAAGATCAGAACACTTGTGTTTTTCTAAACTTAAATAATGACACAGCATGTGATAATGGAGCGCAGGGGCCTAGTGCTCAGGGTCATTGTCAACAGAATTTTGGCAGTATAGTGTGGAATGAGTGAATAGTTAGCTACAGTAGACAACAAAATGAAGCAGAAAGGACACTGCAGGCACTCACTGTAAACTGAAGATCACTTTGTTAATTTAGCTGTTAGGATGTTTCACATCATGTCTCCCTAGGCTAGCTAATTGCTGGCTCATGTGAATCTTTTCCAGGCCGTCATCTTAAGCAGTCATTAAACAAGCTGGAAAATCTGATATATACGTGACTTTCAACATGCCTGTAAATCTGTCGCGATCTGATAACTTAGTGAGACAGCATGATTGAGCAATCAGCTATTTTGGTAGGCGTAAGAGTACATGAGCTCATTCTCGATATATTTTTCTTGTGTTATACAGGCCAACTTGCTGCCAGCTTTGCTCCTGATGTGTTGGCACCTTCCGTGTTACATCACTGTGGGAAAAAAATTGTTTCTACCGAGCTTTCTGAAAAAGGTTAAAAAAAAAAGCTAATTGAAAATAATAATTATACCTGCTTAGCAGTGATTTGACCCACTTGAGAAATTAATTTTAAGCTTTATTGAAAACTTTGGATCACAACCCACGGTTGGTGTAAAGAATGACTCAACTTCTGTCTACACCGTGGGGGCTGCTGTGGCCAGGATACACAGGCTGAAAAGCGGTTGGCTATTAATAACATCTCCTCTAGGCTGTTATCTCAGGTGCAGACTATGAATAACACCTTCCCATCGCATAGCTCGTACATTATCTCCACATGTTCTCCACCACCATCATGCCGCTTACTTTTTTATTAAAAAAAAAAAGATATAGAGCAGTATGATGAAAGTGTGGTGTTAAATGCTATCTGTCTATAATGGTATGATTTTAGATTTACTTAAATTAAAGACCAGCTCTTACAACCCAAGCAGTGCAGTTACATTACAAGGTATGGGGTAAAGAAAAAAAAAAAGAAATTTCAAGGTTGAAGGCGTAAGTGAACCTGACAAAACAATAAAAGGAATCCAACATGACCAATTTAATGACTCCCCTGTCAAGGTGAGTGATGGCAGCGAGTGAGGATGTGAATGAGGGAAAACACACACACACACACACACACACACTCACACACAGTGCTGATGGCTCTGAACACTCTCTCCAAAGATGATTCATGTGTCCTTTTCACATATCTGGGAAGCGAAAAGCAATTACCATCCCATTTGCAGCGGCCAAGCTCGCATTACAGAGCCTCTGTTAAAGTCTAGTACAAAAAAAAAAAGAAGACATTTTTGGATTAAATTACAAACCTTGCTCTGCTGAGATTTCCTATTTTTGTCAAATTGGACTCTTTTAGTCGGTGGGCCCCAGGAAGGACAGCTGTCTGTAGGAGGGCACAGGCGGTAGTGTGAGGCAGGAATAATTGGCTGGTGGAATTGAGCCCTGGCTGAGGCGTTTCCTGTGGGACTGCAGACACACTCTCTGACCTTTTAGCTGATTTTTTTTTTATCTCCATGACTCTGATTTGATCTGTCATAACATAATCCAAAATATAATCTGTCTCAACGGATTTCAAATATAATGCCTTTCATATGTACACCACATGTGAGCAGGACACTGGCACACAGGTATGTTTGGATTGGGGTGAGAACGAGAACTGCTCTTTAATCAAGGCAAGATCCAGTTACTCATTTAAATAAATATTTAGGTAAAGGACATTAATGTGTGGTGACAAAATCCTTTTATTTAAGCCATAACCAAAAAAATTGCAGACTGTTTAATTTATTTAAAGTACAAGAACCACCGGTCTGTCTTAGATCACACACATTTTAATTACAGAGGCTGAATGAGGTCTCCTTTTAGCACATAAACCAAGGAATGTGGAAAAACAGTAGCTACAGCTAACCAACAACCACCTCACTAACAATCTAATGGCTGAAATGCTAGCTAGCATGACCATATTCTCAAACGGTATTAGCCAGACTTCATAACTGCTTTTATCGGCCAAATGGGTGTCTTACTGACATGTAAGGCAACCAATCACACACTTTTTTTAAAGCACATTCAGGGGTATAAAACTTGAAGTTGATTTTTGGATGAAAACCAACTAGCAGGCCACCGAAGAAAGTTTTTTTTTTAAAGATAGCCATGATTACAAAATTGGCGGCGCGGTGGCGTAATGTTAGCACGGTCGCCTCTCAGCAAGAAGGTCCTGGGTTCGAATCCCGGGCTTGGGGTCTTTCTGTGCGGAGTT
>JAOTQW010000032.1:10714774-10729553 GCA_026260075.1 Sisor rabdophorus | reverse complement strand
CCCACTAACTTCATGTCTTCATTTATCGCATCCATATATCTTCTCTTTGGTCTTCCCCTTTGCCTTCTAACACACACACACACACACACACACACACACATATATATATATATAATTGTAAATATGCTGCACTGTTACAGACCCTTCCACCCTGAGGTCCAGATGCAAGGGCTAAACAGAAATTCATTCATTAATTAATCTTCTATATCCGCTTATTCCCGAACTTTCCGGGGGCACGGAGGTCTGCTGGAGCCTATCCCAGCGCACCTAGGGCGAGAGGGCAGGGGGTTACACACTGGACAGATTAACCATTAATGCACATGTTTTTGGACTGTGGGAGGAAACCGGAGTACTCGGAGGAGAACATGCAAACTCTGCGCAGAAAGACCCCGTGCCCCGGATTCGAACCCAAGACCTTCTTGTTGTGAGGCGACTGTGCTAACCACCGCGCCGCCCCTTAAAGAGAAATTAAAGTTGTTAAATTGAAGGAGTCTGACATATGCCATACACAAATCCTTCATCAAACTCCTTGTGTGTTAACTTGAAACGCTGCTACTGGAGGCAGCACAGTGGTGTAGCAGAGTAGCATTGCAGCCTCACAGCTCCAGGGTTCCCAGTTCTATTCCGAGCTCAGATTTCTGTCTGCACTTCCCAGGAGTTTCCTCCCACCTGCCAATAACATGCTGGATTGGCTTTGTTAAATTGTCCCTAGGTGTGAACGTGCTTATAAATGCGTGTCGGTTTTTGGTGCCCTGCGTACATACTCGTGTCCCATCCAGGTTGTATTCCTTCCACAGCCTCAGGGTTCCCAGAATTGGAACCGAACGCATTACTACAATTTCGTTACCCAAGATAAACACGGCTTGTTGAGACTACTTAAATTCCCTGCCATATAAAAACAAACAACCAATTCTGATATCTGAGCTTCTGCCAAACAGATCGAACTTCTCTCTAAAGGCAATCTTTCCCAGCTTCCTGCTGATGAACCAAAAAAAAAAAAAAGATGAAGTCGAACCCTACAAAACAAAGCCAAATGAAGACCACACAAAAGGCAGCACAGCGTGACCCAGACAGCGAGTACATCACCCCCGAGCTGTTTGAGCTACAAAGACTCTTCTGGCAAAGAACAGGCGTCTTCTACACCCACGTCAACGAAGGTCTGGGCCAGAGTCTAACATCGGTGATGCGTAAGCAGGATGACTAACACAGCCGAATTGTCGAACTATTTCCTGCTTTATAGATTCCCGAACGCATGATAGTTCCTAAGTGTTATTAATCTTCATATTATTCAAGAAATCCTAATAGACTTTTATTTTCATTGATTTTACCATGACTATTAGACATCTGGTCATTTCGATGCACAGAAAAACACCACAACTGGGAGAAGATGGAGAGAACACACGTTCTCAACGCAGCTGAGGGGAAAATGAAACAATATTTGCTACAGGTCCACGAACGTTTAGTACTATGGAGGGAAAGCAGAAGATATTCCAACTTTCAACCTGGCAGCTCAATTTATTGACCATGCACTCCAAAGAGCAAAGCAGAGAGTGAGTAAACAGCTACGATGAATTTATTAAGATAGGAGAGACTTTTCACTTTCTCTCCGTTACAACAAGACCTCCAGAACAAACTTTAGAACACTGTAACTGGTAATGAACTTTGGAGGCTTAGCATTGTCATAGCATTTAGTTACCTTCTTAAATGTATTAGTTTGTAAAACATTAAGTTTGAAATTAAAAAGTAAAATTGCCCCCGCCAAAAAAAACAAACCCCCCAAAAAAAGGAAACCTCCTGCACCATCACTAATAAATCAAACCAGCAGCATTTCACACATTTCTTGTTTCAGGTAAACTCCTGGTGCACTGCTGCATCATGGGACGAAGTCGATCAGCATCTTTATTTTTTAGCTTACTTGATGATCTACAAGAATATGACTGTTGTTAACGCGATGGATCGTGTGAAGAAGCAACTCTGCATTTTACCCGATTTCTAAAACAACTCCGAGACCTGGATATTCAGCTACGAAAGCAAAGAAACCAAAAAAAAAACCAAGCAGAGAACCCAGAAAACATAGCCTAGGACTTGCATCCGGATTAATTACGTACTGTAACACGCAAGCCTGTGCCAAATGGGTTCAAGCTTAGAAACAGGCTATTTTTACCAGTCACATACCTCAGGGATTTCTTTCTTAATTACATATTTAAAAAAAAAAAAAAAAAAAGTTCATTTAGAAAGAGGAAATCCAATTGTGACTCCTACGAGTGCTTTGGGTTTAGAAATAGGCTGAAATGATGCAAGCATAAAGTAACAGCACACAGGAAACAAACAGTCCAGCGTTGGGCTCGAGTCGGTCAGTGGCTCATCATAATTTATTTTCTGCTAAAATGTACAGCATTTAAGTGACTGACTAAAAAGTTAACTCATAAATACAGAACTGTTGCTCCATTAATTAGTCAGGATATCTCTCTCACATCAAACTGCCATTCTGTACAGGTACAAAGGCTACAAAATAAGCTATACAAACAGACACCGATACAACTTCTCTTTATACATGCCATCTGTTTCGACTATTAACAAGGCTACTGGTCTACATTTCAGTAAAATATAAATCAGATGTTTTATAAAGATAAAAATTTACATGTGGAATGAAAATGCATGTTTAAAGGCATTTCATAAAAGACCAACTTTGGGAGTAGATTTTCTGAACTGCCCTGTGAAAGTAGTTTATATATGTTTTTTTTTTCCTTTTTACCCCCCCCCCTTTTTATTTATTTCTTTATTTCTTTATTTTTGTATTCCCTTTCGTTGATTCGGAATTCTACATGTACAAATACTGACATTTACTTCTCTATTTTGTCTGAAATTGCTTTAGTTTGTATAAAAACAAAGCTGCCTCAGGTAAAGAAACTTGTTAAAAAGTAACAAATTATACACAATTAGCAATAGAACCTTCGAAGCGGAACACCCAAAAAACATGACAAATGTTTTAAAATATTTTCAGTATTAGAAACAACAAAAATATAGTTTCAATTTTCCTTCCATAAGAGGGAAACCTAACCAAGGCCATACATTTAATATAAAATTGCTTGCTTTAAAGCACAACACTGTACAGTACTACTTTGATGCACTGTCACTAACAAACACATTATCGCATGCTAAGGATTACCTTACACTTAAAAAAATATATAAAAGTAGACTTACAATAATTTAAATAAATGTGAAGGCATGAGTACAAACTCGAAAACAAAAATCTTGTGATTGTTTAACAGATATGTCGAAAAAGGCTTACAATGCAGGCACATTAAAAGGTTCCATTAAGCAAGTCCAAAAGAAAATAAAGGGGACAGGGATTAATGCAATCCTAAACTGCAATGCGGTTTAAAGAGATTTACACTTAAAATGTTACATTAAATTTCTATGACGTAAGGCTTCCCAGAAATAGGGAAAAAGCTAAAGATTAGCCATTAAACACAACTTTTTTGCATTTTCACCAAGTGCTGGTTTTCAGAAAAACAAATCCATGAAATCAAATTAATAATATCGAAAACTAACCAAAAAAAAAAAAAAAAAAAAAAAAGATCTTTAAGATGACTTTCCTTTCCTGACTCTACACAGGACGGGCCATAAGCGATCATCGTCTCATGTAAGGCCCGTTTAAGGGTTGTTTGGACATGCCAGTGTTCACGTAACTGTGGTGACCTGCTGGACTGTACATCATATTGCCATGGGGAGGAGCCTGCATGGGCTGTTGTGGGTAAGGCTGAGTACCCATCATGCCCATCTGCATAGAGTACTGTGGAGATTGGTTCATGTAAGTTGTGCTGCCATGGTAACTGCCATTCATCATGGGTTGAGTCACTCTGTACGTGTTCATTGCATTTAGCGGTGCCATATTAACGTTCATGGAGTTGACGTTGTAACCTGGAGCAGGCATTAGGTTCACGCCCATGTTCATGCGAGGTGCCATGGCAAGTGTCCTACTTGGAGCCTGCATGGTAACGGCCTGTGGCCCCCTAGCATACATCTGCTGCTGGTGGTGAGGAGTCAGTGGTGCTGATTTAGAGCGAATGGACACCGGATGATGATTGTGATTCTTGGGTGCAATTTGTGTCTGCAGTCTTTGGGAGGGGGGCAAGTTCATGTTGGGCGTTCCCATGTTGCGCTGCATCATCATAGGCGGAGGGGTCATGTTAGGCGGAGGGGTCATGGTGGCCTGCGTCTGAGGGCCTCCACCTGCGACTGCGTGTGCAGGCTGAGACAGAGGCACCAACGTCGGGTTGTGAGGACCGAGCTGCGAGGACAATGAACCGTTGTTATTGGTGTAAGATGGGGTGAGATGAGGATGAGATGCAGAGTGGCTGAAAGGCAGAGGATGGTCCATGAGAGTATTGGTAAGCTGCTGAAGTTTAGCCAGGCTAAAAGTAGCAGAGGGCTGTGCATAGTGCCCGCCTCCATAGTCACCCTGGCCCATCCTCTCATACAGCCCCAGATTAGTTGAGGGGTTGTTTGAATCAGGGAGGTCAGGGAGTTGCATGGGTGGGGGAAAGCTACCAGGCATAGAGCAGTGAGACAGCGGCTGCTGGTGGTGCTGATGCTGATGGTGTTGGTGGTGGTGATGATGGTGGTGGTGGTTGTGGTGGTGGCCATGATTGTGCATGTGGCCATGCCCGTGTCCGTGTCCATGTCCATGTCCAGGACCATGTCCAAGCCCATGTCCAGACTGCCTCTCTGGTACACAGCCTTGAGGGGATTTGACGCTGCAGCCCTGTGGCGAGCTCATGCTGTTCTGCTGGAGCATGCTGCACGCGCCAGTATTGTTCACCACAGGGCCGGCCATCTGCTGGGACACAGCACAGCTGCTCTGTCCATGGCTGCCACCAGAGGAAAGGTTGCTATAGGAACAGCTGCTCTGGGAGGAAGCACCAGCACTGGCTCCTGTACCACAAATGCTGCCGCCTAACGTGGAGTCATAGCTACTGGGATTCTCATAATTCTCAGTCGTGCTTTCAATACTTCCAAGGTCACTGAAGCCGCTGTCCACTACCTGCTGCGAGTGATCAGATACAGAAGGGACATCCATCATTGGACTAGTCTCCATGTTATTATGGAGGGAGTGCACAGAGATGGCACCTTGGTCTGGGCTAATCTGCGTGTAGCTGTTCTCTAGAATTGACACAGCTGGGCTATTGACTGAGCGCACCGACTGACTTGGGTGCGAGTGAACCGAGGACAGTGGGCTGCTGTGGTCTGATTGCTGGCACTCATCCACCGGAGTCATTTGTGGACTCTGGTCCACATGCACATACCTCTGCAGGCTGCGACAGGCCTCTTGGGTCTCCACACAGTCCTGGAAGTGCCGCTCCTGCTCAGCCTCCTGTGTTAGGGACTGAACAGCTTGAGCGGTCTCCATATCGATCTCCGGACAAATACTGTGGTCCTCCTTTATTGCAGGTGTTAAAGGTCCGGCATCTTTTTGGTTAACATTCTGATTGTTCTCCTCTTCTTCATCTTCCTCCTCATCTGATTCGGACTCAGGCTGATGGTCGGAGTCCACAGGGATGTCCTGTAGGTCTGTGCTTACTAACCCATTGTCAGAGACCAGCTCCTCAGAAGCTTGCACAGAAGGATCCTGTTCCTTCTCCTTATCACAAAAGTCTGTCTTGGGATCGGTGTTGTGTGGCGGCTCCTTATCTAGAACTGGCGTAGGATCTTCCTTTCTCGGCTCACCAGAATCCACATGACCATCATCCTCATCGTCTGCATCATGATCCTCCATATGAGAAGGTTCCAGTTCTTCTTCATCATCTTCATCCTCATCTCGCTCATCAGAGGCCTGGGGTTTACCACACTTGTGCTCCTCATCTGGCTCCTGGCACACTTCCGGTTTTGTACTTTCAGGGGACGGTTCATTACAGTTCATGGGATCTGATATAGTTTCCTGGCTCACTGCATCACAAGGAGAAAAGGACACGGAATCTCTCTTTTCCGTAGGCTCGTTGTCCTTGTGTTCCTCACTAGATTGTGGTGGCTCAGTAATCAGACTGTCTGAGTTCAGCTCTGGCTTCATAGACTCTGGTTCGTCTAGGAACACTGACTCAGATTCATCCGGAACAGAAACAGGACTGTCCACTTGCTCCTCCTCCTCCTCCTGTTCCTGTTCAATACTGACCATAGGCGTCTCAGGTGGTGTGTAGAGGTTGAGCTTAAATCCGATCTTTCTCTCTTTCTTTAGTCTCCATTTAGGAGGCCCTCGCTTTACTCCTTTGGGCCAACCTTTTTTCCGTTTAACAGGCCGAGGATTATCCTTTTTCTCAGCATCTGACACGTGAAAGATTTCACAAGTGAGTGCAAAGAACGTAAAGCGTTTTAAAAATAAATAAATAATGAAAATAAACATAAATACCTTGAACCTGCTCTCCTCCTTGTTGATGTGAATGATTGTTCTCTCGTCTTTCCTTCTTTCTTGGTCTACCAGGCCTGCGCACAACTGTTCTTGCATGGCTTTCCTCTTCTTCCTCCTCGTCCTCGCTTCCTTCCCTTCTGATTGAACGGCCTAGCTGTAGCATAGGGCTCTCCACATCAGAGTTTTCAAAGGGCTCATCCAGCACCTCGGTCCTTTCAGAAATAGTTTCTGTAGTGACACTGCTGTTGATACGCACTCTCCTTCTACCCCTTTTTCTCCGCAGAGGGCCTGCTTTCTGTAAATAAAAATAAATTGCCCTATGATCACAGTTCAATAAGACACTTTTGCAATTATCAACAACATTGATAATTGGCGCAAGCCAGCTATTATCTGGTAGAAACAAATGGATCTTCAATGAGCACTGGTAACTGCTGGAGAAATCTCAAACGCTTATTGTCAGACACACTACATGCCATTTTGTACAGCTTTTGCACTTCATGCTTTTAACGACCACACAAATGGAAATCAGACCCTGGCTGAAAAGGATTGAGGTAAAAACAAAAAGTAAAATGTGATTTGCAGACAACATTAGCACTGCAGGGAAGATTGAAACGTCTTAATTCAAGTTTAAAAAAAAAATCTCTTTTTACAGGTTGATATTTTTATAAAACAGTTGATTTATAGAATTTTTAAAGCCTCCAAAATATACATAATTATTATACATAATGTTATATAAAATATAAACAATATATACATTTCAAATCTATACATCAATTTGTTTCTACCCATTTATTAGAAATTATGCCATTGAATGGCCACCTGTCCAGGGAGTACCCCTGCTTATAGCAGACCCCCGTGACCCCGAGCTGGGACTATTTTTACTAAGTGTGTTGAATTATTCAAAATGTCTTTTAATGTGATGTTTGAATCAGGGACGTTTTTAAGCAAATTTATCAAAAGACTAAACTTTTATTAAAATTATGAAGAAGTTCTATACGTTTATAAAGTAACTACCATAAAAAGCAATATCGATGAGACATTGGGCAATTAACAAAGAAAATCCACCAGTTTATTATCCATTGGTTTGACTTGGTCCTGTACCAAAAGCATAATCTTGTCCATTGCTATACACAATTAAGATATTGAGTACAAAGAGGTCGTATACTGTTGTGAGGTTACAATTAGGTTACTGAAATGTCTCGTCCCAGCTTGACACACACTATTATACAGGAGGTATGGAGCTTTTCTTTCCCCTGGATTGACCCTACTGCACTCAAAACCAAAAAGGAGAGGTTTGGATGAGGAGGATGCAGTTAAGGATGATACTAAACATAGGGGAATATGACCACAATCTGAATGGCATGCCTCATGCTCTAAATGCAAAGCGCCATCATTTAGACCACAGCATCTGAGCCACAAACCGTTCAATGGGGAAGCTCTGCCAGCATGAAACCCCAAATGGAAGCAAGCAGGACACAGCTGACCACACGCTTCTCACAACATATTCTTTATTGGACCTGGCTGACTCCTAGGAGTCGTTCTGGGTTTGCTAATCCTACTGCAAATATCTCAACATTGCACAAAACCCACTTTCGTTTGAATGAAACTAACATTGCCTATGCAAAATAAATAAATGGCTACAATATTTTCTAAATAAACAAACCATTTCCAGTCTCACTATTTCTAGGTTAAATTTCCAGAATATTTCTGGGACATTCATTTTCGAATTACTGTACATTGATGCAGACTGATATGTACTCGATAGTTCAGCTGTGATTACCTGAAGCACTAACTGAAGGTTGCATACATCGCCTTAGACGATTTGTAAACCTGAATGTCAATAACAAACATTGCAGGACAGCGGCAATGTTTGCTATTTTCTCTCATTTTCCATGCGTTTTTTACAACTAAACTGGAATTGCATCAGATGAATCAGCAGAATTTTTCTTTTACCTTTCGCTTGAGCCCAGGTGTGGACTGGGATTTGACTGAAGCATCGTCATCACTGCTGCTATCCTCACTGACATCCATGTCCTTCTCAATTGTAGTAGTAAGCATTTGCTCTGGGTTCCATCTGGTGTAGCTGTTACTTTTGGTCAGAGGGGGCATTCTACTGCCCATCATTTGTACTTGCTTCTCAGTGATGGATTCACTGCATACGCCAGGATTTGCCTTCTAGTATTCATATAAGAAATAAGCAAAGATGTCAGTTCATGTAATTGCAGTTGAAATGAATAAAGCATTATAGAATAGTTTATCTCCTGTTTAGACAATAAACAAAATGCATTCTTTTGTAAACAACAACAAAAAAATCAACAGTGGTGTTACTAATAGAGATCTCAAAGCCACATCAATTTGACATTTGAGAAACTCAACTGATGTAAAGCAGCATTGTAAGGGGGCAGAAGTAATTAGCAAATGTCGTGTGGTAACATTACTAGCACACCTACATGAGTGTTCATTTTTCCCCTGGTACCGAACCCACAAAAAAAAATACATTATAAAGACTAAAGACTTTAACTGCAACCCATATCATCTTATTTAATACAAGCATTTCAGCTCATGAGTATTACGTTAACAAAAATCTCGTTTCTAAAATCTATATCTTGGTAGAAGAACTAAAAAGAACTGTGGCCATACCCTTAGAATAAGCATGAACTAAGGTTAGTAAACTATTGGAGAATATAGTTAAACAACTCTCGGACCACACAAACAGCTGACCACCCTGGAAACAGGCAACAGTTTGTGGTCTGGCATATGGTCCAAAATATGTCCCTCTTTAGGTTTGGCCTCTTATAACAGGTACATTTATGCTCTAGTTGAGCACAGGGTGTTTCAATAAAAAACTGTTATGCCAAGCCAGACAGAACAGAATCCAAACCACCAAAAGGTATCCGTCTTTTGTGGAAGAATGCATTGCCAGCTGTTAAGGCTACACCATTGATAACACCAGTGTTTAAAATAATAAAAGATATTTAAAAAGGAAAAGGAGGCCGATATCAACCTCTGCCCTCATTCGATGTTGGCTCTGTGAGGGTTTCCTGTAGACTGTTCTAGGAGACGTCCACACGAGACAGTCAGGGTCAACCTCATAAATACGCGGGTTCTCTTTTTGTCTTGCCATGTGCTTCTGAATAGTCTGATGCTTTCGAATGATCACAAATCTATACAGGAGAGCCATAAAAACAATAATGTTAAACCGGAAACAGAGGGGAAAAAAAATAGATACAGTCAAAACACACAGGCAACAAAAGTCCCAGTAGCTTAAAGGCTGGTGTTGTGTTAAAATGACTTGATCTATGGACCAGAGAAAAGCCTGTCAGAAACTGTGTATAAATAAGACAGCGAGAAAGGCAAACCTACCTGCCATCCTGCACATCAATCATGTTGAGCTGCTGGAGTGTGGTGGCAATGTCATGTGGACACATGCCTGTGGCTTTGCTCATTCCCTTGATGCTCACACTCTTATCCGGGTGATTGTGCAGGTACTCCAGTATGACACTTTTCCAATACGCCAAGTAGGACAGACGACCCAGATCTGATAGAGGCTTCTCTGGGGATCCAGCCTGGCCCTCCCTTCTGGACAATAAATAACCTGGCAAGTAATAGGAGGAAGTGCAGGTATAAAAAAAAATAATAATAAATAAAATTATAAAATGTCAGGAAATCTGATGTCAACACTTGTTTAACATTCTAAACAAAACACAAAGCTTCTCAGGAGGAATAGCCAAGGCATCACAAAGATCTTCATGCAAGTCTTCAAAAGTAGAAAAGTTTTAAAACTCTGATTCAGAATGGTAGGAACAGGGTGCAATGCTTTCCTCTCCACAATAGCTAGGGCCTGATTTAAGAGCTGCTTTAGCCAAACACAGAACTGCCCTCGTGTGGTACTTCATCAGTGGCCATCAACTTCATTAAAACAGCCACCTGGGCTGAGCGTTTCACAAAGAGGCACAGATCGCTCACACACCAGTTTCATCCATTCACCATCGAAAGAACAATTGTACAAGACATGGCAAATTGACTGCAGAATATAGAAAATATACAAAGCAACAATGCACAATTAAATTTAGTGGAAAGCCATGTCATTTTACAACGCTTTAAATTATGCATTAAAATAATAACAGTGCCAACACTGTAAACAAAGAATCTGCTAAAAAGCCAGTATTACTTTATTTAAAAAAAAAAACACACATATATACACCAACTGACAAACAAAACTTACTAAAATCAATGAGGAACCTCCCAAATCCTTGCCTTTGGTACTGGGGCATAATCATTATGCAGGAGACATTGTACTTCTGCTGGCAAAGCTTTTCCTTAGGGAAGAGGAAATAGATAGTGTATGTCAGAGTACTGCCAAAGCAGGCAATTCACTACACCTGCTGCTATCCTCGATTGAACCAAACGAAACAAGCAGGGAGAATGCCATCCTTGTTACTTTTAGAAAAACATACATGTATAATATTAAATCAGGTAACAGCAAAGCAATAGGTTTAAATCTCAGGGCCTCACTAATCAAATCATTAATGTAAATTTCCCTCTGGGATGGATAATGTATAAAAATCTGTGATGCAATTTAGAAATTTTCTTAAACATTTAAAAACATTTCAATATTTAATGATCAATGTTTCTGGTACCTTTGAAAAGTATCCTACAAGATGGCAACCTTTTTCATCATTTTGTGTTAAAACATAGAAAAGGAAAGGCTCTACATCATAGTACAGCGTTTTGTGGTCAAGAAAAAGCTTCGCAAGTAGACAGAGGTTTTGGCAGAAAATTTTGCTTATGTTTCCATCAACCTAAAGATGAAAAAAGGAAGACAGACATCAATAAGAATCCAACTAAGGACATGGTTTTGAAGTTGTGTTTTATATATCTATATATGTATATTGATTAAGGCAGAATGTAAAGGCTTTTTCGCACAACATCTGAAAAAAAAAAACCCAGCAAAATGCTCCTGTGTTAATTTACAAATTGATTACAGACACTGCAAGCATCTACGGACATTAGGCCACTTAGAAAGTGCCTTGCTGATTAATAGCAAATGTAAAACCAAAAAAAAAAAAAAAAAATGCAGGCAGAAAATGTTACTAAGCTCTTAAAAATGGAGGAGCCTGACAGATCAATACCCTTCATTTAGGAATATCATCCTTATGTAGCACCACTAACGAAGATTTGATTAAATTAAGATGCACATCTTCAGGGACAGCGGACCTCACTGCAGATGCAAAACTGACCTCGAACACAGAAAGGTCGTCTTTTCTGTAGATCTCATTAGCTGGTGGATGAAACCAGCCGCACTTTTCTGAATGTCTTTGGAGAATGTCCTGGCTTTTCATGTACTTTAGACAGAACTCACAGAGATACAGCTTCTGTAATCTGAGAAAGAGATAAACTATATTTTGGTACTGCAGATTTTTCATAGCTGAGCTGTAGTTTATCTAACAGACAGAAGAGGATAATACCTTGAGTATTCTGGAGGATAGGGCGAAGAGTACCATGTCTGTATTTCATATTTTCCAAGCTCTATGAGTGATGGCCCGTGATCGCCACTGTTCACAAGCTCAGTTCTCTGACATCGAAACAAAAACATTAACTTTATAAAGCCTTTAAGCCAGTCATTAAGTCAATAATGTTTACACAGACTATTCACCTTTACTGTAAGCTCCTGGGTATGCTTGAACACCTTCACATCCTCTTCAGTTACTCGGTCATTGGACAAAGGTAACCTTGTTTCCTGAACTTCTTTTTTTAGGCATCTCAAGGAATTTAAGACTATCAAAAAAAAAAAAAAAAATACATATGAGGAGACAGCACAAGGATTAGTAAAGTATTTTGAGATAACCGGCATGCAGCATTGACGGAATAGTGTTTGGTGGATACATTTTTAAACTACATAAAGACGATAAATGCACAAGGTAGTCAAGACTACCTGCTTACCATGATTTTGGTCAGACCATGTGCCATGGTTACGTCCATGTGTCAGGCTAATCCTTCCAGGGATAGGGCTGCACTTTTGTGGGGATGCCCTAAACCGAAACCTGCCTAACAGTCTGTGCTTCTTTAGGAAAGGGGCTCGCTTGAAATGAAGTGCTGTTTTAAAGGGCCTTCCTCGCTTAGGAGGCCAGCTGGATTCTGAGCAGGATAACGGTGCTAGTTTGCTACTAAATGCTTTAACTGACTTATTACCATGAAGTTGCAGAGGCGTTGTAGGTGGGGAGGAGGAGTCCCGGGTGCATTGTCCTCGTTTAGGTGGTGCATAGCTGGGCAGTCCCTTCTGCCGGGACTGTCCCTGAGTTGCGTAAATGTGAGACAGTCCATCAAATAGTCCCTTCAGCTGGCTGCTGCTTGCAAGACTGCTGAGTGAGGGGCCACTGGACTGGGACGAGGAGCTTTGAGGGGAATCAGACTGGCTGGGATTTAGTGATGTTGGGCTATGTCCTGATAAAGAGCAGGGAGTAGCAAGTGCACTACATAGGGTAGTTATCCTTTGGCTGGTGCTGGTCCCTGCCGAGATGGAATGAGGATCGCACAGGCGTTTCCGGTAAGTCTGTTTGTTAGGTCTGTGTAATTCTGAAGACGTGGATGCATCTGCACGTATGCGTCGGCCCAGGGGCGAGGGTGTGAAAAATCTCGAAAGGCCATCAATAAGACTTTTGGTTTTTTTATTATATGGAGGCAGTGTAGGCGAGGAAGTGACAGAAGCTGGGGTCGATGCAAGGGGAATGCCGAGGCTCAAGCGGTTCTGCAAGTCTGTTCTGTACGAGAAGGTGCGGGATGTGGGTGAAGTGCAGCTTGAACTCTTGGAACCACGACAATGTTCCTTTCGCTCACAGAGCTCAAGGGTACGTGCAGCACCGCCATCAGGCCTGCAGAGGATAAGGCATACAATAAACACGAGGTCACAGTACATGACTGTTAAAGCAAATAAATGATGCAAAGTTGAAGAAAGATTTTCTATCCAAACAGTTTCAAATGTCCTGGCAACGTTTCCTGTCAGAATTTCTTACATTTTTTGTTGCCAGGAATAATTTACCTCGTACTAGAAATTCTAGACCAACAGGGGTCCCTGCACCCCACTTTGATAACTCAAGCTCATAAAGCAGTAGTACTGTTAAGAGCTAATTACCACAGTGTTTAACTGTAACCGTTAGCATATCCTCCTGCTAGGTTTAGAGCTCGCACCACAAAAACAGAACAGAGTAAAAAGACTTGGGCCAAAAAGTACACCATTACCACCTTTAATTAACGATGGCGTACACATAGCGTCGGAAAATTTACTAATGCTGCAAAGGTCACAGAAAACTAAATGCAAACCATTAAAAAAAAAAAAACAACTAAAGAAAAAGAAACCCTAGCAAATCATGAGGAATATTTTATCATACATTATTTGATGTGTGAGGTTTTTCCTCGGCCTTCCTGGCTTTGCATATCGTCTCCTGATCTGGGCTGCCGTTTTGTGTAGCAGTCGTTTTTCCTCCTGCTCCTTTGGCCTGCATACTTGGCAGATCCACATTCCTATGAGAAAGCCAAAAAGAAATGGGGGAGGGAGAAAGCCTTTTTAAGTTAAAGATCTTATCATTACCAAACAGTTCTGTGGGGTTGGGGAGACATATACTGCTGACCTTAAGATTTATTTATTTTTTTAATCAAAAAGTAGTACAACTATAATATTTTTATAATGCAGCCAGCTTTCATTAATATTAACCAGTTGGAATTAAACTATACAGATGGAAATACGTTCCTAAATTAGTGTTTTTGCTTTTTTTCTCCCGTTAGTGGCCAAAAATGTCAGCTCATTTAGCCAAAATCTGTGTAATACCGTCTCTTAAAACAGCTTTACTGCCCCAATGTGAACTCGCTTCCAGCTCCAGGGGTGCAAAAAAACTCTTAAAAACATGCATGATTGGTGTTTTTAGGAAAAACCTCTCGTACCTTTTGGCATTCTAGAGAGCGGTGGATCACAGCACTCCATATGAAACCCCCGATCACAGGAGTCACAGAACAGCATCTCATCCTACAGCAAATAACAGACAAGCCAAAAAGTTTAAACAAGTGACAATTTAGCTCCATAAAAAAAAAAAGATGTAGCAACTTAAGGTTTTTGCACACAAAAAAACATAAATGTGTGTCATTTTTACACGTTACAAAATGATTTCAACAGCGAAACCATTTGAACCAGGTTTATCGTATCTGTGAGCGTTTTGAGAGGTGTTTCGCCCATTTACAACCATTGTACAAGCGGATGCCACGTGTTCATGGAAACTGGTGGTCTTCCGTTTTAAAATGTGGCTTCAGTAGCATTAGCAAAAAGTATTAAACTGAGACAATGGCATGCTGAAATAAACGTAATCTCTGAGGGTTTTTTCC
>JAOTQW010000032.1:10666414-10684738 GCA_026260075.1 Sisor rabdophorus | reverse complement strand
AGCAGACCCCCGTGACCCCGGATTCGGGAATAAGCGGGTAAAGAAGATGAAAGAATTCTTCACTTCTGTTCCAGAGGAACTGCTTCATCACAGTCTGGGTCATGTTGGATTTGGAACCTATGCTGTGGCAGGAAAACACCACAGTTATCCAGGAGGACACACTCACACACGCACACACACACACGCCAATTTTCACCACTGTCTTGTTTTGGTGAAGATGGAAGAAACCTGAGAACTCAGCAGAAACAAACACAGGTAAAGTGAACATGCACAGAAACGTCACACAGTCAGTAATCCAAGCTCAGGATCGAAATCGGACCCTTAAGCTGTGCAAATGCACCACTACACCTCTATTACTCTCGATCTAATCAAAAGTGCAGAGAATAAAATATATTTTGTTTAAAAAAAAAATCAATACAAGAAAAAAACTACCACAGTTACTTAAAGAAAAAAAAAACTTTACCAAACTGGCCTTGTTTAAAAAAAATAGGTCATGTGCCCTTTGGGTACTCAATTAAGTCAACAAAGCATATTTACTTTAGCAAATTAGACCAGACACACAGAGACATAAATTTGGAAGATTTGGCAACATGAGGGAATCTGGCTAGCTGAACCAAAATTCTTTAAAGATTAAATTTTGGCTTAGTAAAAAAAAGCCACAAAAGAGCCAAATTAGGCTTTTAAGAAACAGCACAAATGGAAATAACCTTAAAGAAACAGGCCAAACTGGTGTAAAAAGGAGGTAGAACAGCTGTTAATGGAAAGGGGAATTAAACACATTAAACAAATGTTACATGCCCAGGGGTCCAACAAGGGCTAATTGATGGTGCTGGGAATCAAACCCCGATGTTCTAATAAGCAGTCCAACATCATACCCACTGCACTACCGCTTCCCCACATTTCGGCAGCAATCTACCCATACAGACCATACCAGCAGTCAAACTTGCTGGCGGTGGAGGGGTGAGGTGAGGATATGCATCTCTGTCTGAATATCCTGAAGGAGATGTTTAGTCAACAGGCTGAAAAGCTGCTTGATTAAACAGCAAGATGTCCATCTAAACACCAGAGCACGCCCACCACTGCACAGCCTACAAGATACTAACTTAACATATGTAGGTGGTTCCTGAACAGCAGTTGATGAACAAAAGCCTTCCGGTGTGTGGCTGAATGAACGAGAAGACACAATACTGAAAACAAGAAGAGGCTTCAGAGCTTTGTGAAAGACGGATGTCTGGAGGTGGAAAGGTTTAGTGGGTAATTTATTGTGTACGCGAGTGAAGGAATTGTCGCGTAAGACTTTTATTAAGACTTTTATTTTATTACGTTTATTACATGATCATTGAACGAGTATTTGGTGGTTTTGTTGTTCTACAGCTTTTCTATCCGATATGGTCGAGGATCGAGAACCATTGTGACAAATTTGCATAATTCAGGGTTTTGAACAGAAACCGGGGGCGGCGCGGTGGCTTTGTGGTTAGGTCCCGGGTTCCATAACCTGTGCTTGTGTGGGTTTAATCCGGGTACTTTGGTTTCCTCACGCCGTCCAAAAGCTTGTATGTTGGAATAACAAAAGTACTAGTGTAAATTCGCCATAAATGTTTTCATTCATTCATCTTCTCTACCCGCATATTTCCTAATGTGGGGTCACGGGTGTCTGCTGGAGCCTATCCCAGCACCCGTAGGTTCGAAAGGCAGGGTACACATTGGACAGATCACAGGGCCTCCGGAGTACCCGGAGGAAAGCTGCACAAGTGCGGGGAGAACATCCAAACTTCACACAGGAAGACGCCGTGCCCGGATACCTTAAACCCAGGACCTTCTTGTTATGAGGCATCCGCGCCAACCACTACACCAACGCGCCGCCCCCATGAATGTTTTGACTTTGGTTATTACCTGCAATGCTGTTTAAGTTCTTGAGCTCTTTCCTCCACATTGTTCTCAAACATATCCGCTGCCACAGCTGCAGCTTATATTCTAATACCGCCATCAAAACCCGACTGTCACTAGTGGCAGCCCGAGTTATGTTGTTGACACCTTTTCTTCTTCTATTAAATGCCTTTATCGCTGCTTGCAGTGTCTCTGTGTGAAGACTGCGTGACTGCTTACTTCTCACGCAAATATCCAAAACACAGCGGCAGCTAATGCGACTACATACGACTGGCTAAACCCATCAGAAATGTTTGAGTGGAGACATGTTAACTGCATCCCATTTCTCTATGTTCGGCGCTGGATAATTGTACAACTCCGCCAATTTCAATCAGCCTGTCTGCTTGCTCGTCTTGATGATTGCCGCCATTACATCATTACAGCGGCAGCTGAAAATACTAATGTTGACACAGCACTACTTCCTCTGCTTTAACTGAAGATAATGTAAGAGCAGTTAAAACCCGAGGCATATGGAAAACAGTTACAATTTGGCAGAGTCTTCATTCGCTTCCAGCTAAACTCAATCAAGGTGATCTCACGTGTGGTTTTTGTTTTCAAGTGTGTGTGTGTGTGTGTGTTCTAATTCATACAATGTTCACATTTCAGCAGGCTCGATTTCAACTCTTTGTCGCCAAAAAAATTCAGAACACAATTAAACCTAAACACCGTTAATCCGGTGGCTTGTGTGTTCATTTTGCCTGTAAAAAAGCAGTCAGAATTACTAGAAAGTTTTTTTACTGAGCGTGTAAAAGTTTTGGCTCTTCTTGGACATGGCAATAAAACACAATTATCTATAGTCCATAATTCAAATCAGTAAATTTTACTGCTAGACTAGGAAAAAAATACACACAAAAAAAAAACCCGGTGGCGTGCAGTCATGACCACCAACAAGTTGCCTCACAACAAGAAGGTCCCGGGTTAGATTCTTGGGCAAGGAGTCTTTCCGTGCCGAGTTGGCATGTTCCCCAATGGGTTTCCTCCCACATGTATATTAAGTGGATGGGTGATTCTTAATTGTAAATAGGTGTGTGTGTATCATTGTTTGTCTATGTGTGGCTCTGTGATGGACTGGCAACATGTCCAGGTGCACCCCTGAATTTTGCCCTATATGTGCTGGAATATCCTTCGGTAGAGAATTAGGGAATAAACGGTGAATCAGTTAATCAACCAATCAGATTTTTTAAAACCCGCCTCCAGAGCCCCGCTAGCTGGGATCCAATGTTGTCAGCATTTTTTCATCCTCTGATTGGTTGATCAGAGTAAAGAGCCAGTTTCAGCCTAAATCGCCTACCGAAATGCGTCTAGAGTTGAATTCGAATTTTTACGCCCACAATAGTGTAAATTTAGAAATTAACTTTGACATACTGACATACTGAAAAAGTTAGTTAGAGTTTGGCTAACCATGAAAATCCCTTTTTCCTCGCCTGAGGCTGGGAAAAAAAAAAAGGATTTGCTAGCGTGAGAGCAGTGCGACGAACGGTAACGCTGACTTACAGCCTGTAAATATATTCTCTACTTTATTACGTTACATTTTTTGGTGATGTGATATAAAGTCTAAACTGGATTTCCTCCTTTAATAGAAAATGGTTTTTATTATCAATACGTGAAATGTCTCTCTGTCTGAAATGCCACCCCACATTATATTGAGGTTTTATAGAGTGTTGATGGTTTTTATAAATGCAATGTGATAGTGGTGGTATTAAGAGGTGTATCAGTCGGGTAAATTAACAATGCGCCGCCCACCAATGCTAAAACTACTCAAAGGGAAGACACGGCAGCGCTGAATTACGCCAAGAGTACCACCGGGAGAACTTTCTAGAGTTTATTCAGTGTTAGGCACAATCGTTAACACACAGTTAAGACTTTCGTAGCAGTTCACATACCTTTAGCGATGATGAGCTGCTCACGCACCAGCTGTTACTCTTTCATATATTAAGAATAAAAATAGAATAGAAATCGAGAGCCCTTACCAGCTGAACATAAAAGTCCAGATTACAATGATGCATGTTGCTCAATGTGGGTTTTCAGTTGTAAACGGTTGAAGAACAAACACACACTTTGACAGGAAATAATCAGCTACACGCTGCTCGAGTGGATACCGTGGAAAGTTAAGCAACTTCATCAGCCAACTTATTCCACAGCCCAGGTTTAATATGTGTACTGACTCCAAAAATAAAGACTAATTCATTTACAATCATGAGCAGCGGTGCTGAATCCGAGCTCTCGTCTCACGGATTTGGCTGCATGGTTTGGTTTCTACAATTTGACCCGAAGTTATAGGACTTAAAAAAATACTTGGAATTGGTCTTAAGAGTGAGCTATACTTCAGACAACTTTTTTTGGATCTTGCGAACACCCAGCTGCATTGTAAAACAGGCAGACAGCTAGAAGGAGAGAAAAAAAAAACAACTACAAAAAAAAAATTTGCAAGTGGGTGGAGGTGTGTGCAGATGTGTGAATGAACGTTCACGGTGGGTTCGAAGCATGCCAGTGATATCACCGGGTTAGTTTAGAGACGAGACCAGGCGATCAGATGTGATTGCATGGTGTGTACCTGGAGTTAATGCCAAGAATCACCAGCTATAATTTTACTTCTTATTATTGACCACTTAATAGCTGCTAGTGGTAGACAAAAGCTCCCAACTGCACCATCAGCAGCTAGCAAAGAGTGCAGAGCCATAGCATGGGGGAATAAATGTGGACTCTCAATTAGATGACTTGTCTGACATGAACCACTGAAAAGGGGGGGGGTGTCTTTTTATAGGTGGATACTTAAGGGTGCTTTAGCGTCCCAGGTTGACTTTTATCTTACTTATTATCCAACTGATCGGCCCAACATCTTCACGACTGAGCTACAGTACCACCACCCCTAAACGGTTCTTCTCTTTCCTGCAAGATTTGGGGAGATCTGGGGAAAAAAGTTGGATTCAAACCTGGGAAAAAACTTGGAAAGGTTTAGTGGGTAATTTATTGTGTATGTGAGTGAGAGAATTGTTGCGTAAGACTTCTCTTCAAGTTTATTACATGATCATTAAACGAGTATTCGGTGGTTTTGTTGTTCTACAGCTTTTCTATTCGATATGGATGAGGATCTGGAACCATTGTGACAAATTTGCATATTACAAAAACAGGGGGCAGCGTGGTAGCTTAGTGGTTAGCACTGTTTCCTAACCACTTTTTCCCCCCATGATCTGCCCTCTGGGGGGAAAGTCAGATTCCTACTCTGTTGAGGAAAGGGAGGGATTGGATTCAGACTTAGTGGGATGGGGGGCGTCGGTTTCGGACTTGGGGGGGTCCGAAACTGACAGTTTCTTAGGTTTTGTTTGCCATCATTGGTACAGAGGGTTGATTTGAGGGTAATAGAGAGAGGGAAAGGGGAGAGGTGAGAATTTGTTGGTGTTTCAACCCAATAGACCACCACCCCAGCCCAATAAAATGTATTTATTATTAACTCAGAGTTCAAAAGCTCACACACTTCGTTAGAACCCCCCCCCCAAACCAGAAACTTTCTACCCACAGTCATGATAGAGACTCGTTTATGTTCACATCTCACATCTCATCCCAACTACAGAGTCTAAAACTTATCACACCTTTCATACACTTATAAAAAAAAACTGATGTTCACGCTTACTATTTCACTGCATTGCGGGTGGTTTTCTTTTTGCCGCCGATGCCTCGTTACAAGATTTTAAGCTACAGCCACCTTGTAAAAATTTATGCACGAGTTTACGCCAGAAAACCTACACAGACAAAAAGCTCGTCAAGAAATGTATTTTCCTTTCGTAAGATTTATTGCCACATATACATACATGTATCATGCATAAGCTTTCATTCTTATTACAAAATGACACTAGCCGGGAGGCCGCTGAACACATTCGAAAAAACAGTACATTGAGGTTGGCAGGTGTTTAAAAATTACACAGTTTTGTGCTCATTATATTATTACACTGACTTTAGTGTTCGAAGTGCAGGAAATAATTAAAACCCACTAAAATCTTCCCTCATTTCTGTAAACATTGGATTAGTAGGAAGTGAAAGTTTGGCATGATTACATTACATTATGGGACAGGCTGCTGGAAGATAGAGACAAAACCAGACCAGAGGAAAGGGGGAAGAAGAAAAAAAAAGTCAATTAAACAGTGAGAGGAAGGCATCAGTCCCATAACGCTGGGGTGGCAAAGTTCACTGGACTCTCAGTGAAAGTCGGGCTTCTCTGGAAACGTACAGCCCGAGTGTCTGATAACAACGTTAGCAGCATAGTGTCCGGCACGGATACACTGTTCCAGAGATTTCTCCTGCACCAGCTCGGACAGGAAACCTACACACACACACGCACACACACACACACACACAAGAGAAATAGAGATGCATAGAATGAAAAACAAAAATAGAGGGAGGAAAAGTAAGTAACAGAGAAAAAGTGTGTGTGTGTGTGAGAGAGAAAGAGAGAGAGAGAGAAAAAGGGAGAAAAAAAATGAAAGACAAAGAGGGAGGACACACACACACACACACACACACACAGACAGAGTAAGAAGGGGAATTATGTCAGTTAACTTTATGCTATAAAACTGCCTCCTGCGAAAAAACAGTTTGTTACAAACAGGTAGATAGAACATTAAACTTAATTACACTTATATTAACACACACAAACACACACACACACACACACACTTTATAATGCAACTAATCTGATAGGACACCCAAAAATGTGAAAAATGTGAGATATGGCATAAACATACATGACCCAGAAAAGATCTATGTAAGTACATGGCGTGATATTGACTTTTCTGTAGCATGTGTACTTTAGTGTGTGAAGATTAAATAAATCAGGCCTAGTGGGGGGGGGTGAGATAAGGGTGCTGGAAGAGCTATCCTCTCTGAAGTACAGGAGTGAACTCCTCCAGCAGCCCTCAGGCTCTCATGCCTCCCACCCAGATCTCTGCACTCGGCAACACCACTGAGGCCCACTGAAAAACAGCTGGCAAATTCATTTTCCAGCATGGAGGAACAATAGACTTACACGTCTGGCTGGGATGGATAAACGAGTTGGAATAAGTCAATATAAGGTTTGTGTAAACAAGCTTATGGCTCAATCAATGTCAGACTATGAGCGGATGAGCAATGAGAAGGAAAGAGAGACAATAACAACTTCCTGGTTCGATATATAAAACTATGTGGGTCGGATGGGTAGGTTGAGTGTCTTGTAAGTGGCAGTGTGGGTAGGGTTGGACGGGTGAGTGTTGATCGTGTGTTGGATGATTAGCTGGGTTGATAACGTGATTGTTGGGATGGATAGATAGATGGGTTGGTGTCTGAACAGCTGAATGGTTTTGCTGAAATGTATTATGGCTTAAAAGTGGTTAGAGAGTGGTAGAGGTTGGCATATGGGTGGACCGGTGTTGGGTGGATAGGGATGTGTTTGTTCGGTGATTTGTGTTTGCCTGTTGATTGGAAGGTTGCGGGTTCAGGTCCCGGCACTAAGCTGCCCTTGTTGGGTCACTAAGTGAAGCCCTTAACCCTCAAATGCACATCTGGATTTAAAAAGTGGGATAAAATGTAAGGTGCTCCGGACAAGGGGGTCTGCCAAATGCCAGAAAATGTAGACAGATTGCTGAATCAATGGATGGCTGGATGGGTGGGTGGGACTGGAGGACTAGTGAATAGGTGCGCAAGTTAGATAGGTGGGTAGAATGGGAGCCTGGCAGATGGGCGAATGAAGGAGTAAATCAAGGAATTTGTATTTACTCGTGGGACTTTGCTGAAAGGAGTGTACAGGTTCCAGGAATGTGATGGGAGTTCAGAGCCCAGCTCAGGTGCAGACATGCTAACTGGCTGTTTGAAGTCTCAACAGTGCACAGTTATTAACCAAAGCCCACAATAAACCCAGAAGCTCCATTAGTCCTGCCTAACAGAGGTTTTATCCCATAAACAAGCCAGTCTAGTGTACTGTTACTGCACACTCAGCCGTGTTGAAGACAATAAAAAAAAAAAAAAGAAGACCTGAATAAAGAAGGTAGGAAAAAGCTATAAACCGATTTCTCTGAATAGACTACCAGCTGGCAGTTATTATCCGTTATAATAAATCGAAAGGTCGGTTGAATCCGAATAATGTCAGGCTCTGCGATACACTTCAGAGAGTCATGGCCTATAGTTAAAGTAATAAAAGTGATTAAAATAAGGTCCAAGGTGCGGGAATTTCTGTGCAGAGTTTGCATGTTGTCCCCACACTTGCTTGGGTTCACTCCGGGTTCTTCTGGTTTCGTCCCACAGTCCAAAAAAAACACATCCATTAGGTTGATTGGTGACTCTAAATTGCCCGTAGCAGTGAGTGCGAGAGTGTGTGGTTGTTTGTCTATGTGTGGCCCTGCGCTGGACTGATGACCCTTCCAGGGTGCATCCCTGCCCCTCACCCTATGTGCGTCGGGATAGGCTCCAGCAGACCCCTGCGACCCCTAGCTTTAGAATGAGCGGGTATAGAAGATCAATGAATGAACGAATGAATGAATAAATGAACAAGCCAAATAGCTACAAATCCACAGCATGCTAGCAAGAAAGACTGCTAGCCAGCGGAGTGATATTACCGGCTAGTCAGCATCCCTTTCAATTTAACTACCATTAATTAAACTCATAGGCTAATTAATTAAAAAAATATCCTAGGTTACGTATTGTGTTATGCATTCGTAAGTACAGCCCTAAGCTAACAGACTGCTTTGATTGGGTAATAAATGGAGGCTGACCTACAGGGTGGAAGAAAATGACCTGTAATTACCCCATGTGATTTATTTACATTTCTGTAAGAGTGCATAGAAATGTTTGCTACTGTACCTCCGACGAATGCATCCCCAGCTCCATTGGTGTCCACGATATCTTTTTGGTCAATCTCTATGACGGAAAAAGCTTCCACCTTTTCACCTGCGAGCAAACAGACGGGAGTTGGGTAACGTTCACACACCTGCCTGCGGGGCTGGTACGCTTACACGCTTCAGCATTCCTAAGACAACATGTGCATCTATTATTACAAAGCATTTTTCCTAGTGGTACTAAAAGTACTGGGACGTTTAAACATTTTTCTTTTGATTGGGTACTAAATTCTCAAAATCGTAACAATAAATAACCCCAGCAGGATCACCTTTCCTGGAAGCAAGGTTAGTAACAGCAAGTTTTTCTACATAACAGTTTCTTGCTAGCATGCTAAGCTGTGTTTTAAGATAAGGGGGGGGGGCATAGCTGGGTAGTTCATAACCTTTACATTTACAGCATTTTGGTAGACGCCCTTTTACATTTATGTCTTTCATACATCTAAGCCGATTGGGGGGTTACGAGTCTTGCTCCACACTGTCAACTTGGTGGAACTGGGAATTAAACCTGATTCAACACTAACCACTGCGCCTTACGCTTTAGAGCTGCTGTAATGCAGGTGCGAACAACTTGCCATGCGTCACAATATCCGTACCAACAATCGGTTAAAAAAAAAAAGATTTGAAGAGGTCGTTCATTCAGGAAATAAAATCTATACTTATGCTAGCTACACCCTGTGTGGATTGTTTTCCTGTTATAACATGGACCCATAGTGTTTTATAACAGATTACCCAGTAGCACCTAATGTGTTTAATAAAAACAAAAAAAAAACATCAGTCACTACTCGGCAACGCGTATACCTGCAGGAGGAAGGTAACCAGACCCCGGCAGTCGAAGAGTGGTGTTAGACATGAGATTAATTCATACACAGATCGAGCGCACATGCTAATAATCAGGAGCACAACAGATGCACAGACAAGCTTGAATTGCAGGGCTAATGAGAAGGCGGTGGGGACAGTCGGAATGACAGACTATAAGGGAAAACCAGCCATTTGCTTTGCACCCAACGCAAGGCAATAGTTTGACTTGGCAATGCCTAAAGTACAGGGCTGGTAAGCTTAGAATAACATTTAGCACAATCCATCCGAGCGAAACATTCCGCTTTAATGATCTTCCAGGTGCTCTGGTTCAGGACTGAAAGTAGTGTGTCTGCAGTTTTTATTACTTCCCCCCTTTATAGAATTTTTTTTTTTTGGTTGCTTTTTTTTTTTTCCTTTTCCCTCTCAGTGGCTCTCTGTGCACATCCACACATCTGAACACTGCTGTTTTATTTATGGTATTATCAGCCATTAGGGTAAAATCAGCCTGACTGAGTCAGAGGATATTGCTGGAACTTTGAGGGCTTTGCAGTGCGAGAACACTTTGACAAGCCTAAGCTTTGATGGGGCCTGCTAGTTTCGAGTACACTCTGGGAAAACCCTGTTAACCACCAGGCTGGCGGTGACCGATTTACCTGGCTGGAAGTCAGAATGTCAACGCGTGTAACTGTATATATCAATTTAATGGCACGTTATGAATTTACAAACTACACACTATATTGGAAAAAGGTTGTGGTCACCTGACCATCAGATCCATATGTGGTTCCTCGCTAAACTGTTGCTCGAAATATTTCTACAATGTTTTTGTATGTTGTAGCATTACATTATTCCTTCAGTGGAACTAAGAGACTGCAATATTGTTCCAGCACGACAATGACCCTGAGCACAAAGCCCCTGAGCGCCATGATCACATGCTGGGTTAATAGCAGAGTGAAACAAACACACAAAGTCCTGACCTTCACACCACTAAACGCCTTTGGGATGAAGCGGAATGCCGATCGCACCCTAGACCCTCTTTACCTGAAATAAGTGTCTGATCTCACTAATACCGTTGGAGCTGAATGAAGAAATATCTCGCAGTCAAGCTTCACATTGGACTGAAACGTCCTACTAGAAGAGTGGAGCTTCATCAAACCAGCAGGCGATTCAGCTGTTTACCCGCTGAGCTTCATCTCTATAACTAACTGTCCGTCGTCGCAGTAAAACCACCGGCCACCGTACCGTCACGAGAGGACGACGCTTTAAAAACACTCTTCCGTGACAGGCGTACCGGATAGTTCTGCTTCATACGCCTGGGCGGTTCTTTCCTAAACCAGGCAGCCGATTGTGTCTTTCATAATTAATTACATAAAAATAAAAAAAAGCACAACCTTTTCGAATCAGCTTATTAGCAGCCAAACGCCTTTCGCCTAATTAATGCAGCCGATGAAGCGTGCGCCCCCGCCTTTCTCCTGAAATTATTAACTAAAAGATCTTACATGTGAATTAAGTCCCATGCAACACATGAGCCGTCTGTAAATTTGCAATTAAAGTTCCAAACCACTGCTGCGTAGGTAAAATAGGTGAGGCCTCTCGGATTTAAACTGCAAGGCGGAGAGTGCTAGTCAATTTTTTGACTCAACTTATTCTGTGGTTTGCTTAAAGCCTGTATGAACGTGTGTGTGTGTGTGTGTGTGACCAGACAGTAGTGTATGCTACACAAAACTGTATGCGGTTCTTTCCTCTGTACTTGATCTGACCTGATTCTACTTCCTTCTGTGACATGAAAACAAGTGGGCTGAAAAATGAGAGGTGAATTAGTGAATTACAAAACACTTTTTGTGCCCCCCCCCCATAATAATTCAAGTAGAAAATGTAGGAGTGTAAACTAACACAAATTACTATTGTTAAGAACAAATGCAACCGATGAATAGGACACATTAAACCAAGTCCATTAGTTAATATAAGAAAACAAACGGTCACACATATCCGATTCGGTCCCCAGCAAGATAGCAAAACATGCTGCCCACACAGACATGGAGGCATGCTGGAACATGCCCTATGGAGGTGACTCATCAGGAATAAAAATGATTCGAGGAACCAAAACATTACAACACACCAGCTAACAGCTAACACCCACAGCAGTCGGCGTTCACAATAAAAACAGCAAGGAAAAAGAAACCCATTAGACTCGAGACTCTTGCGCAAAACACACAGCAGTCCCTTTACAAGTCAGAGCCGTGCTGACTTCATGCAGCCGATTGCCAAACGCAAAGACACCTTAAAAAGAAAAATAAAACGATGAACAATAAAACCACAGTGCCTAAAGAAGCATCCGAAGTTAATTTGGGGTTCACTGTGAAGCTGGAAGCTGTAGGCCGAATGATCTACACGCACTGCCCCTCTTCCATCTTGGTAAACAAGGCTGAACTTGCACATGTGCACGCCCCCCCGCATTGATGTTTAATGGTGCATGGCGCTCTAGGTGGTTCCCATAACCTCACTTTGTCTTCTACAAGCTGCACCAATTGATATGATAATGGGAGGAGGACATGAGAAACTAGAGGGGCTGAGCTGAAGGACATGCCGCACTCTTTCTCCGTGGCGTCCATCCACTTGGGTGCCAAATGGTGTCCAGAAGCCTTTCTCCACTCTCAATAGAGACAATGGCAAGAGTTCCAGCAAATGGAGGCAAGAAGCAGATGCTTCGGAAAAGAGAAAAAAAAAAATAAAATACAAAGCTACCCCCTTTCTCCAAACTCCAGGCCACTAATTGGTCCAAGAGGATGTGTTTAAACCAGTTCCTCATGTTGAGTCAATGGGCATATGAGCAAAAAATAACATAGGATACTTAATACCTTGTCTGTATTTTGGCAGGTTGTTTTTTAACGACACATCAGCATTGAATCCAAGAACTAGTTTGTTAAAAAATGTGCAAAACAATATGCTATTTGTGGTCTTGAGGGGGTATGGAGTTCACCGCAGCGAAATAGAATGATTATATGGTGAAGATGAATCACTCCTTAACTTTGGGTCTACACAAGTCGTGGCTCAATGTGAATGAGAGCAATTTATTTAAGCACGCAAAAGATCGAGCAAAACTAGGCCAAATACAAACAGAGAGGAGAATTGAAGTGGGGGAGAAAAAAAAAAATAAAGTGTGCTGTAAACACCCAAATGCCTCACACTGCTCTGATTTTCCTCTCAAACCCCCAGTGATGGACATCTTCCTTCATTTCATCAGGCTGGAGGCTACACATCACATCTTTATTCAAAACAGATTATTGAACTTGGCCATGAGCATGCTGCTTTGGTTAGACTGGGAGAGTTCCAGGACCAATTTCATGTTAATGTAAAACACAAAAGAGGCCATTGGCAGGACTCTTTAATAGGCATGGCAATTAAAACTTTGCTGCCAAAAGTTGTCTTTGTTGTTCCTGGCTAGTGGTGCACCCTGTAAACATCGTCTTGTTCACGGGGAGTTCCAGTTTTTGTGGTTTTTACCAATCCCTCACCCCCCCTCTTTTTAAAACAATCTTAGGCGGTAGGTAAAATAATAATAACAATAATAATAAACAGTTCCTTCATTTTTCAAAAGAAAAAGGTACATAGGTAAACCTAAGTGGCACCGAAGGACTATTAATAGCTCTCAGTTACAGATGTTTATTGATAGTAGTTGTATGTATCTGTGTTCTGTTTGCAGGGTTTTTTTTTTGGGGACCTATTTGAGTCAGAATGAACCCAAAACCCTTTTTTCATACCAGCTCCTGAAATCTGCTCTATAAATATGCGGGACTGCTTCATGGATAGAAATGACAACAGGCGAGAGAGCTATTCATGGCTATTTATAGAACCCCAATAGCAGTTGTCGTCAACGTAATCTTTACAACATTGTTGAGATTCAGCAATTAAATGCAATAAAAAAATGGGCTTATCATGCGATAAGATACCGAACGCAGCAAAGCAAACTCGTACTCAAGGTCATGTTGTGGTTTTATTTCTATACCCAAATAGCACAACTCCAATCTTCAGCGCCTTTCAAAGCAAGTGAAACTGTTTACAGGGGTGCGAAACAACCCTGAGCCAATGAAAAGCTGTAAAAAAAAACAAAAAAAACTACATTAATGTGTCCTTCACCGACTCATCCATGTACAAACACTAGCAGAAACGGTTCAGCAACAAACCCGAGGAAGTCCACTTCCTGTTCACAAGCTCCAAACAGGGGTGAGAAAACGATGAGCGTGACCAACACATTTACCAGCTAATAAACAGCTGCACCATGCAGAGGGAGACAGGAAATAACTGGCACAAGCTATTGAAGGTGTGGGCTGGACAGAGTTTTAAGAAGCGGCTTTGCTCTTTTCCATAACGAGACATTGATTACTTCCTTCCACTTCCTGGCCATGCTAATCAGTTAAAGGCCAAAGGTGAGGTCATGATCAATAGTTGGGCCGGATAGTCCCTGTGTACATCCCTATACATGCGGCATACAAGCTAAAGAAATGTGTATATATAAATATATACAAATTGCAATTGTGGTGTGTGTGTAAATGTTGAGCATACAGAAGCAGGAGTGCAAAACCTGACCAGTCAAAAATCACAGCAAATGAACACTTGATATGTCAAATATGTTCAAGCAACTGAAGCAGATGTTTTATCAATAAAACTGGCTTAGTCAAAGCAAGCCATTCATGCCGTTGATCACATATGAATATGAAACGGCATAAAAAAAACAGATTTGTACTTGCTGCTTTCAAAATTTCCTGCTCTTGCTCAGTTGAGCGCGCGCGCGTGTGTGTGTGTGTGTGTGTGTGCGCGCGCGCGTGTTTATGAGTGCAAAATGACCTTTGCTAAAGGCTCAGAGAGGAAGGAAAAACAGAAAAGAAAACCAAAAGGCTTCTCTGGGGACTTCATTAGGAGCAGGTAAATCACAGCAAACAACTGAGTATTAGACACTTTCCTTAACAGCAAGTCTAATTCCAAGGTTTAAATGCAACACAGAATCAATAAAGGAAGGCAAGTAAGATTTATCTGCTCGTGCATGGTTGAAGTAAGAGATAAAACATAATAGGATGCGCTGGAAGAGGAAAATAATCAACTACAGTGGTATGAATTTAGTCACGTTTTATTCAAGCTATTCCATATCAACTCTATTGTTTATAATTGGAATACTGTTCATTCTCTTCTAGTTGGATTTACTTTTAAAAGAAAAAAAAATGGAATGGACAAACCAAAAACTGGCTCCGTAGATCACAAACCAAGTGACCCCGAAAACTGTTGCGGGAAAAAAAAAGCAGCAAGTTGGTGTCTTCATTCATTTAACGTTCCCAAACAACTGAACTGAAATGTTAAGGGTCTTGTTTAGAGGCCCAGCAGTGGTAGCTTGGTGGTGCTGAGGAGTACTCTCATGGTCCACTGATAAGTTGTCCAACTCCTGAAGCACTGAGCTACCAAATAAATAGTATTGCTTAAATGTTGCTGGCGAGTGGTGTTAGACCTGTTTGTAAATGTCTTTGGCACAAATACTTTCATTATTTTTTTTTTCCGTAAATCCTATCTTAGTAAGTTGGGGTCAGAGTGCAGGGTCAGATACGGTACAGGGCCCCTGGAGCAGGAAGGGTTAAGGGTCTTGTTCAAGGATCCAACAGTGGCAGATTTGGTGGTGGGGCTTGAATCCAGGTATTCCTTGGCACGTCCAATAAAAAAAACTAACAATTACACTACAATAAAGAGAGGAGAAAAACCTTGAACAAACATCCTTCAGCCATTGGAAAGGTGAAAAGTCAGCCATTGAAATCAGTGTCAACTTCCATGTCTTCTTTTTTTGTTTATAAACCTGATTTCTGTCTGTTTCACTGGCGGCGATATGAAATGCTTGACAGATGACACACTATTATTGGCAAATCCTGGCTTGTTAATGTATCACCATTAAAAAAAAAATCATAGCTTTCCAACGAATCCTGGACCTAATCTATGTTTACACACTAGAGAGTTCCAAGCTTATCAGATCAGCTTCTGCCTTGGCCAGTTAGCTTTCCGCTACCTGATTAATGCGTGTGCTGTCTCAGATGCTTGTTTGCTCATGCAAGAGGGAGGAAAAATACTACTGTAATATACCGCAAGCTCCCTCCAGCACCATGACACGGCTATGCCCTTTATCGCTGCGGAAGCCGCTGGATGACCTTGCCCACGCCATCGTCATTAGATCAAAGACTGTTGGCCCGGCTGGGTTCATCTTGGCCTGTTAGAGGTGTGTCAGCAGGGTAAGGCCGTGTTCACCGGTGTCACCATGGTGCTTCATTAAGGGCTCGGCCATTGCAGCTTTTAATAAGGCAACTAATGTGGAAGAATGAGGGTCACATTTATGACGGGATAAAAAGGAATCCGGGCGTCAAGTTACTTTTTCTATCGCGCTAGTTTTAGGAAATATTTCCACGCTTCAGTGGTTAGAGGGTTTGGTGTGAATTCAAATTCCAGCACCACCAAACTGTCACTGCGAGGGACCTTAAGCAAGGCCCTTACAACCACGAATGCTGAGTTGGATTATTATAAAATTACTGGGATTCGCCCTCTGGATAGTGGCCTCTGCCAAATGCCAGGGTGTGTGTGTGCGTGTGTGTGTGTGTGCGTGTGTGTTCTATTAGACATTTTAATGGGGGAAAGTAATAGCACAGTGGTGAAGGTGCTGGGTTGCTAATTGGAAGGACATGTTTGAATCCCAGCACCACCAAGTTCCAACGATTGGGCCCCAGAGCAAGGCCCTTAAACCCTAATCACTCAGTTGTATAAAGGAGATAAATGTAAATAGCCCTGAATGAGGCTGTCTGTCAAATGGCGTGAATGTTTTACAGTAACAGCACATGCACTGAGAATTAAAGTGCACGTAGCGTAAACAAAAACAAATAACGACTGCAATTATTGGTTATTAATAAACAACACCAGACACTAACACTAAAAAAGACACTAACAAAATGCGTACCAAAGAAATGGGGGTGTTCTTTATAGAGATTACTCTCGCTAACACCACCGCCTGCAGTGTATTATTCCTTACATAAGTCTGCATCCCTTTTTATGCATCACCCCCGGGGGCCCCATCTTCAGTAACCTTCTTCATCATTAGAACTTCTTTATGGTGACATTCAGAGGCCACACAATGATCACATCCCTGCGCTGAGAGCAAATTGCAAACGAAATGTGGGGATCAGACAGCATCCCGGGGCAGCCTCCGGGAGCCGGAGCAAATCTTTAATTCTCTTTTATATTGATGTTTATTGGCAGGGGGCTACGGGGAGCAATAACAATATCCTGCTCTCTTTCTGTCACCCTGGCTATTTGAACCCACTTATTCTGGGCCCACACCTTGGCTGACATTTATCAAGTTTGCCATTTTTTTATGAGCAACACCCTCGTACATGCACTCGGCGTGCTCCTTACATTCATCACACGTTTCATATCGGGTTCACCGGGGGCTGCCACTAACCCCACAGCTTCATAAGAAAGGGCTGGGAGAGGCTAGCCCGGGCAGCCATTCATCAGCTGTGTGAAAACTGCCTCCAGGAGGGTCTTTGCACTAAAGCTCAAACTTAGCTGGAGTCTTTTTCCAGAACGGAAGGGAGAACTGGCAGTTCTACAGCAGGGAAAAAAAAAAAAAAAAGCTGAGGATTGTCTTGTAGCACTTTCCTCTGATGAGACTTTACAGGAGTAGCAATTGCTTGAGTACCCTTATCAGCCCAGAGGGACTAATGCTATTAGCGTTAGTGTGATAAAGGCAGCGTGGTGGAACCGATACAGGCGGCTTTGCAGCTTTACTCTGGAAGCATGTTGTGGAAGAAGTAGGCGAAGGCGAGAACTGACATTTTTGTGCTTTTCAACACCACTTCGATCCTGTAAGGTGGAATTGGGCACAAGATTAGACCTGACGGCCGAAAGTGAAGTCTAAAGTCTGAGCTTCCCGGCGAGAGCGATGTCACTGATGGAGTTTCACAGCCAGCAGCCGCCAACGGTAACCGAGTGGGGAAACATTTTAATGCCCTCAGTAACAGATATTACACAAGGTTGCATTGATCAGGGAGGATCAAACCTGTCAATTAAACAGGTGAAGTAGAACAGCTTTCTCTTGTTACACACTGCCAAATGATAAATATTTATTCACTGAATACATCCACAACAGTCATTTACTGTATATATCCGCCTGGTAGCTTTCCAACACCCAATCTGGCTGTCAGCACAGTTCAAGTGCTCAATGACTCAAACGACAAAAGGGCAATATAATGAAATTGTGCTGAACAAATAGGATTCGTATAAATCAGTGCTGGTAGTGGGGGAAAAAAAAAAGAGCAGTTGGTGTCCTAGGTGAACAATGAGAGAAGCTGATACCACAACCCGCTTTCTTCCACCCAAACCCGCCACCTCGATTTGTACCATAAAGCCCTTCGGCTTAATCAGCTACAACTGCGATGCTTTCTCTACTATTCAGTTAAACTTATCAACTCAGCAGAAACCAACCCCCACCACTCAGTTACCATAGCAATGTCCCAGACTGCTAGAAGCCTCCAGATTCTAAATTCTGCATATGAGAGATAGGAGGTCATTGCCAAGGGTGAATCCATTTCACACAGCGCAACGCAGAAGGCCGCCAGAGAGAACAGTGCACTGTTCTGAATATGACCTTGTTTGGGGCTATTCACTAATGTTTACAGAAGATATCTCTTAACATCATGGGTACTGTAAAAGAGTAAATGGG
>JAOTQW010000032.1:10636607-10649587 GCA_026260075.1 Sisor rabdophorus | reverse complement strand
CACACACACACACTTACAGCTTTGAAAGCGTGATGGCTCCCAGCAGACAGAAGCACTCACCAATCATGAAATACGGGAGTAATTGAAGGGGATTGTGGGATGCCTAGAACCCTGATGGTACTTTCACAGGAATTATGTGACAAAGACAGAAAATAATGGTCTGGGGAGACGGAAAAAAAATTATACAAACTGCCCATGTAATTAGCACACACTTGATAAAAAAAAAAAATAGTGTCCCTTCTTTACTGGTTACCACCGACACGCAGTAGAGATTAACCAGTACATCATTTTGAGGACTGATCAATAAACATATGACCACTAATCAGAATTCAAGCTAAAACCTAATGCTGCTTAACTTCTAGAAGGGAAATTAACCTCCATGACTAAAAATAAAATAAAGCAAACCCAAGTGTTTTTTTTTTTTTTAGCCAAAGTGTTGTAACACTGTTTCCGGACCCTGACTGCGAATCAGACCACTGTACACAGTTTAAGAAAAAAAAAATCCCAACATTGATGACATCTTTAAATCTTACGACTGACCCAACATTATTGTCTGATCCCACTAATACTATCGTAGCTCAATGAAATAATTTTTCCCATGACAACACTGTAAAACTCTCAAGAGTGGAAATACTTTCTATTAGTATAAGAGTAACACCGAGACTAACCAAAAAACATGTACATTAGGTTGATCGGTGGTTCTAAATTACCCATAGGAGTGTGAGCATGTGTGATTGTTGCATCTATGTGTGGGCCTGCGATGGACTGGTGACCTGTCCAGGGTGTTCCCCTGTTTTTCGCTCTATGCGCTGGGATAGGCTTCAGCAGACCCCCGTGACCATGAGTCATATATATATATATATAAAGTTTGAATAACTGTAAGAGTCCATGCACTTTGGTGGCCCCCTCTCAAAGATCTGTTTTATCAGTATTAGCAGTAATATAAATTTCTTCTCCACTCTAAAACACTTTTTATAATTACCGGTAAAGTCCATACAAGCCAGCCGGTTCTGCCGAGGCAGGATTTAATCCATTTACCTTAGAAAGACCGTCATTGTATAAATGTTAAACTCTTCAGTGTGAAGAAAACGAGTTGAAACCGAGCGCTGGATCTTCCCGGGACATAACTAAAGGTTACCTAGCAGCTATGCTAATTTAACTGGATCAGATTTTTAATAAAAGCGGAAACTTCAAAAGAACTTTTCCCAACAACACAAAACCCAATAAACCACCTAAAGCAAATTATAACCAGCGTCCCAGCCCCCATTAACCCCTTTTTCAACCTCTTTTCAAACATTTTCTTTTGAAATACAAGTGAATGTGATAGAAGTTGAAATCCTGTCACATAGCTGGGGAGATGTCTGAGCCGCCCTCAGGAAGTGTTTGCCGTTAAGTGATGTGTTACAGACTGACGCTCGCCGACTCACCGTCTCGTTGCTGAACAGGATGTCCACGTACGGCATGACCTTCATTAGGGAATCCATAAAGAATTCGCTGATGAAGGGAGCCGACAGATTCATGCAGAATATCTTGTTTTTCTCCGAGGCATGCTTGGCCACCTTCAGGATTGACTCCAAGGACACGGTCAAGAAGAAACCCTGAGAGAGGATAGAACTCATTATTAGAACATTAGAACCAATAAATAAACTATTCAATAGTGTCATGTAGCTTTTACATAAATCAACCAAATCAGGATACAGGTTGCGCTATAAAAAAAAAAGGATAAGTTGTTTCACTGCAGGAAGGGAAAGGAGTGAGGTGCTGAGCTCATTTTATCCTCATCACTCCCAACGTTAATAAGGAGGCCGCACCAGGAAAGCAGTAAATACAAAAAATCTCCACGGGAAACTGGTAAACAGGGTCTAGCTTAGCATAACGGACTGCTTGATGAAGTGCAAATAGGATTATCACTTCTGGAGATAAGAAGAAATGATAAATGAAGTCTAGAACTCTAACAACACTTCCATCGGAGATCACTTGGAGTTCGAGGGGACCATCCGATAAAGCATTAGGGCACCTTGCCCAAGCTAGTCATTCAGAAAAGCCAGTCTCTCTCTCTCTCCGTGGACCACTTCCACCCCACTCTTACACTTAAAGTGGAGAGAAGAAACAGAACACTACAGCATGTAGCAGCACACAAAGCAGGTGCGCTTGGTTAATTCGAGTGGTTAATGCGACACGTACACCATGTCGGTAACTTACACAGAGCAGTTCACGTAGGACCAAAATGCTACAAAAACTGTTTGGCATGCTAAATTACCCCAAATGGATCAGAACTGCAGTCAAGCAGAAGACGGGGCAGTCCAAACACATGGAGAGTTTTCCCCTCTCAGTGTTTAATAGCATGGCCTAAGAGAGCCGTCTGAGAGCAAGAGATGGCTGCTCTCCAGCCCTTGTTTTAAAAGAAGGGAAAGAAATAAGGGAGATGGAGGGGTGGCGGGGGGGGGCATGCTAGCATCGGATGAAGTGGAAAATAAAAGGTCTTGTCTGGACTCTTCTTACGGAGAAACAAGAGAGTCGACTCGGGCCATTGTGAGAGTGAATACAAGGTAGGTAAGGAAACACCTTCATGTTTAAACCTGAAACCAAACACTGGCCATGTACTTTTGAGACAGTTCATCTTGCACTGAGAATAATTCAGAGGCCCTGTATAGGAGTGAGCGGGAGGGAGGGAGGGAGGGGGATAGAAAGAAAAAAAAAAGCGGGAGGGAAAAACAATGGGCCGAGTGAGAAAATAAGCAAAAGGGTAGATCATGGACAGACTAGTGCTTTAACACAGGCGCTCTGTGAACACTCCATTAAAACAGATGAGGCTTTTGTGTCCGCCAGTGGAAAGAGGAGAGAAGTGACCTTCCTGTGTTTACTGTGACTGTGTCAGCTTTTTACTCCGTTTACTGGAGGAATCGGCTGCAGTCTGGCTGCAGGGGCCTACAACAGAAGTGGCCGAACACTAGGGGAAATAGCCACAGTGTTAGTCATAACAAAATGTCCTCATTTTCTCCCCCCGGGTCTATGATACAAAGCAAGCACAAAGCTGTCAGGGAAATTTAACATGGCTGATACCTCGAATACGGCTTATAAATCCTTTCTGGCAAAGAGATCGTGAGGATGTCTCCAGAAGCTCAGCCAGGGTAAAAAGGATTTAGCGTATTATATACAGCAGATATAAAACAGCCTGCCACGGTCCAGTGAGACAGGTTTGCCTGAAGATGCGTGTTACATTAACATGTGTTCCAAGTGCAAGACATCTTAATAGTCAATTAAATCCTTCACATCAAATACACCATTGTATAGAGATCCCCGTTTGTAGCTGTGTCTTCTTTGCCGTCTTTGCCATGACGATCGAGGCCCATTATTATCGAAAACGTCTTTGTGTGTCGTAGCATAACATTATTCCAACGGTTGTGGAATTAGGAGGCACGAATGACAATATCCCTGGGCACAAAGCCTTCTAGGGCCATAAAAAACATTATTGGCGTCATTATTGGTATGGAAAAACAGAAGTGCTTGCGTTGAGCTCTGAGCGAAACCAAAAAGAACATCTGTGTGATCACCTGGAACACTGAGTGCAACCCAGATCTTCTCATCCAAAATTTGATTCTAAAGTAAACTTACTGATATCCTTGTGGCTGAATGGAAAAATAGCTAAACTCTCTAATCTGGTGAAAAAGTGTGGAGCTCATTAGAGGAGTAATAAGTCACTTAGCAGTGAGACTTAATCTGGAATAAATTGTTTCAAATCACTTGACTGATGATCAGGTTTCCTGATATTAGATATTATTTTGGGGCATTTGGCTTGTATTTATAGGACAGACGGATGAAATAGGGGTGGGGAAGGGGGCTGGCACTGGAAAGGAACCGAGCCAGAACTCAATCCTGGCGTGCAACTGTGAATTCGGGTGCCGGCACCTTGAGCCATACCTTTAAACCGCTTACCATACCTTGATCCTAGTGTAAATACAATGTGGTGCATAAGTATATACCCCCCTGAACTTTCCGTACTCTTACTACTGTAACTTATACAGAAGGTTATTATTTAAGAAGATAGATGCATCATTTAATCCATGCAGTTTGCAAAATGATTTATTAGTTCCAAAAAGAAAGCCATAAACGCATAACTATGACCAAATAAATAAATATTGGGCCTGTTGGTGGAAAAAGCCCTGGTGTAACCATTACAAGTCACATCATTAGATGAATGGAGTTCAGCTGGGGGCAATTAAAGGCTCCCCTGATCTCAATATAAATACACCTGGTCCTGGAAAAAGTCGGTTCGAAATCTGATCTGAAAAAACAATGTGAGGAAAACCAAGGAAGTGTCCAGACAGGATCCAAGGTTCCAAGTATCAAGTTATTTTTTGGGGGGTTTCATGAAAAAGAAGAAACCGGGTGGCGCCGAGTCGTAGCGGTTAGCCCGGCCGCCTCACAGCAAGAAGGTTCGATTTCCGGGTAAGGGGTCTATCTGTGCAGAGTTTCCACGTTCTTCCGTTTGCGTGGGTTTTCTCCTGCAGTTCAAAAACATGTACGCTATGGTAATAAGTGGCTCCAAATTGTCCATAGGAGTAAGTGGCAACCTGTCCAGGTTGTACCCCTGCCTTTCGCCCTACGTGCGCTGGGATCCCGAGTTAGGGAATAAAAAGATGAGGGTATGAATGAATAGATGAATAAATAAAAAGAATAGAGAATAACTACGGTCTGGAGAAGTCTGGTGTGGTAAAAGGCCAGACAAACATTTAGTTGGCCACCAGAAAATTGTTACATTATTACATTCAGTACAATCTTTTCTGTGCCATGGTGTCGTATCAGCAGCTCTGATGTCTGACTAAAAACTGCAGGAATAATTGCTGGACCTAGATGAAACCCTTAACTGTGAAAATCGAACACTTCCTGCACTCGATAATCGGTTACAAAGCCGAAAAGAGAAAAAAAAAGCATGATTCCAGGTACGACACTTAAGGAAAAAAACTCAAGATGGCCGACCAAAAAAAGTAATAATCTTTAGTAATTATTATTTATTTTCTTACTTACTCTTTTGTTGCCATCTTTCTTTTTCTATCAATCGTTTTCATTCTTTCCATCCTATCTCAATTTATTCCTCCGACTTGCCTCCTCTTTCCATCATTTCTAGATTTGTTCCTACTTTTTCATATTGGTTTCCTTCCTTTTTTCTGTTCTCTTTGGTGATGCCTTGTTTCCATCTAGTCCTTCCTCCTTCGTTTCTTGCTTTCCTTCATTTAGTTTCCTGCTTATGTTCCTTCTACACCCTTCCTCCCTTCTCGGCTTTTCCTTCTTCCTTCTTTCCTTCCTTCCATTTTCCTTTCCTTCCCTCTCTTTTTGTTTTAGGGAAACGTAGCCTTCGGCCTTGTTTCTTTACCTGTATACTAAATAATTGCACATGCATGTTAAAATGCTGCATAGTGCTGCATGCATCCTTTCATCAGCAGGTCTGCAGCGGAGTGTTTCGGTACAGTAGCTCGACGTAGCTGTTTGTCCTGTCCCGTGCAGACTGTCTGTGGCAAGTCTCGTGTTCACGTGTCAGTGATTATATCAGAGTGACTAGCTTGGTTAAATACATGTGCAATAAAATAAAATAAACCTTTGCCCTCAGCCCGAGGCTATTCGCAGGAACAAACTCCAGAGTCTGATGCAAATCGTTTCTGCCTGCCTGTATCAAGGAAGCACCCCCCCCACCCCGGTCAGCATTCACAGGAGCAGGTAGTGGATGGATCTCCGGAGACCAACATATGCATGGTTAGACAGAACAAGGCCCGCTGGGGTGCTGGGAACTTCTGAAGGCTGCCCGCGCTGAGCTAATGGTGTGTGTCTGTACTTCTTCCATCAATGGCGTACCTAGGCTTGTGATGTGTGAGCAAAAGGTGAGAAAAATGGCCCCTTTAATTATAGGAACTTTAATGTTACACTGCTTAAAGTTAGACAGATGGCCAGAAAGAGGCTGCTTTCATAGAGGTACCCTCCACTTCCTGTCTGCACTCCACTTGGGAAGGGGGCTTTTCAGGCTCTTTGCATGATTGTCGGGTAGAGACCTATGAACTCCAAGGGAAGTTCGGTGCATTAGTGCTGCTTTGGAGCTGCCATAACCTGGACTCACTTTTCAAAAAGTTGCCCTTGACATCAATTTTTCGGGGCAAAAGTATAAAAAGGCATGAGACAGAAAAGCATGATGTATGCACAAAGCTTCAGTGCTGTCAGTCATCAATAAATCTATCTACCCAAGATAAATAAACACACACACACACACACACACACACACGTCTTACTCAGTGGACATCTGCTTCAGTTTACTGCAGCTTTTCAAAGGCCTGTGTTTAGCGCTCTCCACCCCGGTGTTAAACACACTTTGCTCATGTGCTGACAGGTTTTTTCCTGCTCCGTTCTGTTGTGCTCTGTACCGGCCCGAGTTGTGAAGTGCTGCCCTCTGTTACGCGCTGTCATAAGCTGCCTTTATCTGGGTTAGAGAGTTGCTGGAGGGATCGATACGTGCTGCGCTCCTGGCTGATTGCACTGACCTGACACCTGCCTGTTGTGCTGGCCATCTTTAAAGAGTAATGCACTGCTGGAAGTCCCTTTCCTCGCTGGACTGGATTGGATGATTGTCATCGACAAATAGAAACACGGTGCGGTAGAGTGGAGTCTTGCCGGCCGAGTCAATCACCTGCCATAATTCCGAAGATATCAGGCAGTTAAGCGGGGTTGTGGAAGGCTATTATACGATAGCGAAGAGGCTCCTTGGATAGTTAAAGGGCTTAAAAAAATCTCTAGCAAATATAAAGACGGCTTTTCTCCCTGTGAGCATATTTTCCATTTGGTTTTATTTTTTAAAAAGGCAATTAACCCAATAAAACAGATGATAAATCCATTTTAATAGAGAAGAGCAGCAGGATTCGGCATACCAAAACCTCAGAGGATCTGTTTGATGTTTCAGAGCTCATACCGAAGCCAGACTCCTCACAGTCCAGGCAGCATCTGGATCCTTTTTTTTTTTTTTTTTTTTTTACCAGTCTATAGAAACACGTTCCACCAGGACGTATCTAAAGTGGCCTCAGATTAACAGGACAGAGGTTGCGACATAAAAGCTTACTTTTTAGTAGAAGTTTGGGGATCCATGTCAGGGGGGTGGCGAAGTGGATAGCGGGACAACGTATGATAATATTGTACTCCAAGCACCCTCGGTTCGGGAACCGTGTCTGGGTACCGCCTCACCCAAATTTATTTTTTCATATTTACATTTGTAGCATTCGACAGACGACCTTATTTAAAAGAAACGTACATTTTTCCATTCTATACAACTGAGCCATTGGGGATTAAGGGCCTTGCTCAAGGGCCAGCAGTGGTAACTAGCATTTTTCTGGGACTCCAACTCTGATCTTCCAATTAGCAGTTCAACACCTTAATCACTGATTCTAGGGTTTAAGGGTTCAACCTCTTGGCTCTTAACCCTTTTTCTTTACCAGGATATCCCAAGCACATGAAATATGCGAAGTTACACAATAATATTCCACATGAATAAAAGCTTCACTGTAAAAAAAAAAAAAAAAAAAGGCGGCAGCTGAGTTTATTACGAGATCATGGTGGTTATTATGCGATTAACATTACAGATATCTGAAAATCCCACAGGAGAATGTCAGCGCAGGAAGACACGCCCTTGACAGCAACAGAAAGAAGAGGTGCTGATGGTAATTGTTATAACTGACATTGAAGTTCAATTCGGGGTCATCCTCCGAGGAAATCAGGCTGGCCCGTGTGACGGCACACGCAGGTACGGCACGTCTCATCCACCGGATGACTTAAGCACTCTCCTCTAGAGAGAGGGAGACTATTATATTCGTCTCTAATAGCCATAAAGGGAAGGGAGGGAAAAAAAAATCAATTTTTCTGAAGAGCTGACACACTCCTCAAGCTTAAAAACGACTGTGTAAAGAAATTAGACACTAGAAAAATATGTAATCAGCAATTTAGCGATAATGTCCATAAATAAATAATCAGTGCTTCCATTAAGCTGACATGTATCTGGGCTGCGACGCGTGACGCGATTAGCCGCTCTCGCACACAAATGCACGTGGGCGCACACACACACGGCGCTCCATTAAGGAAAGCCATCCGTCCTCGCCCACTCCACTCGGCTCTGGCACTTCAGGTGGAGTGTGTTATTCTGGAGCACGGGGAAAGGCAGGCCCAGAGCGCTCATTTGCACCACCATAAGCCAGGTCGTCAGTACGGTGGCCTGGTAAGCGCATTCATTGCTGGATAAGGTAAAAACAGAAGGGCCTCAAACCTTAGGCATTAACCCTATCAGGAGGTTAACAGTGATGAGCATCACAGTGCTTATGGAGGTCCGCTAGGATTGGTGTAACAAGAAAAGCTGGATTTTTGCTTAGACTTTGAAGATCAATGGCTGAAACTTGACTTTGTCTCATGTGTTACGCTCCAATCCAGACAACTAGCTGAAAGAAGGAAAAGAAAATGGTTAGTGAGCAGAAGTGAGATTTCCCATGACCCAGTGGCCAGACGGAGCCTGCCAACACATTTGGACCAGGTCCTCTGAACAATGCCAGAGACACCTTAAAAAGTACATTTTAAATACACCTTTACTTGTAGCATATCTGAATTTGATGATCAAAAAGTAGCAGCGCAGCGATTAAGGCGCCGGACTGCAAATTTGAAAATTGGGTTGCCAAATGCTGCAAGTATAAATGACCTTCTCCTTATTCAAGAAATAAAAAAAGGATTTAAAAAAAAGCAGGAAGGGCTTTTAAGTTGAAGTAATCGAGATGCCAGTACTAATGTATGTAATAGAACAGCAGAGATCTAGAACTGTAACAGAACTCCAGAGAAATGGGCTTCTCAGTATGTACTTCCTCCAACGGCTGAGTGTTTTTCTTGGCTGGATGTCGTCTTGCTTCTCAACATGACAAACAATAATACACAAGTGATAACTAGGCTTAGCAAAAAACAGAAACATAATGAAAAGAAAGTGTGTGTTTTTTTTTCTGACTTTTAACGAAAGCAACTTTTCGGGGTTTTTTTTTTTTTTTTTTTTTTTTTTTAAACGGGCGTCACAGCATGAGAGTGAGCGCACCAGACAGATTCTTTAGCACACAATTAAGAGCTGCTAAAATATGGCAACAGCTCACCTCCTCTTGTCATTCTGGTATAATTAGATTTTCACCTGCTGTTGAGACTAGGGGGAAAAAAAAAAAGAAAAAAAACCCCTAAAACACAAGCTTGATGCATTGGACAAGACAAAGAGGCACCTGACGCGGCAGCCCGCGCATCCATCCCGCTCCGCGGCATGAAGGAGTTTGAGAGGTAAATTGAAAACGCTGTTGAAGACTCGCCTCAATGAGCCGCACAGTCTGCTTAGCACATCAGTTTGGAAACAGATGCCACGTTGGGACGACGTTGCAGTCAACATTAGAAAACAGAGGCAGATGTGTGTAAACTGTTAACATAGCGGCGCCTAGAAAAGGACGAGGCTGCTGAGGAGACGTCAGTCCATCGTGGTAAACCTTAGAGAATCCAGATAACGATGGCTCGGTTAACTAGCGACTCTAGCGGTATTATCAAATCAACGAGAACGTGATTGATAGGGATTAAATAGTCTTCCTGTTCGTTTATGCTTGGGTTTGGATGGTAAAGTGTGGCTGACTGAAAGCCGGCGCTTTTGAAAGAAAACAGCAGTGAGGCCAAATACTACACAATCATCAGCCAAGTGCCTGGCGGTAAAGCCACCAGATTTAAGTGGATACATACAGTATACTACACAAGTCCCAGCCTTTCCAAAGAAGCATTAGGCATATTAATCCTTCCCACACTCACACAAGCATACCCTACTCTCACACTCTCTCTCTCTCTCTCTCTCTCTCTTCCAGACTGTCAAAGGCCGCTTGATGCGGTGCAGGAAACAAATGCGCAAACACATCCAGTGCAGTGTGGAGGCTGTCAAACTCGATACATAGTTTCAAGCAGAAATCAGGACTGGAACAGGGAAGTAGAAGCTGCTCCAAAGAATGTTTGGAGCTCCTGTACATCCACCATTGGAAGGCACTTCTTCGGAACATTAGAGTGCATGCAAAAGTGGTGTATTAATGATTCATGGCTGCTTAAATAATCATCTGACTGCACCTGTGGCGAGAGGCCCCGAAGTAAATATCAACAAGCGCAAACTCCTGTCAGCGCCAGATGATGAAGGCAAGTGTGGGCACGTGTGTTTGATAACACCATCGGTCATTCATAAAGGCAATGCCAAGATGCAAATCAATCACACACACACACACACACAGCCAACAGATGGCTTTTTTACACTGAAATCAGAGTCGGCTGTAATAAACTTAGTCCAGTGGGAGGACGGTAGTGTCAATGACCCACTTCTTTCTTGAACGGGAAGAACTAAAAAAAACAAAAAAAAAACAGGTTCAGCCAGTCATGGAAAAAAAGAGAGGGAGAGAGAGAGCGAGAGAGGAGCCCATATTTTGAACACTCTTTGGTATTAGAAAAACGACTCATTATTAAATCTAGGTCAAGCTCCTTAAATGGTTAAGTGAAGCAGGGTGAAGTGTGTTACTCTCCATGAGCCTTAGTGTTTTGATAAACCTCGCTCCCTACACCAACGCAGCATCCATTATGTAAACATTACCGACTAGCCTTGACTATAAGATGACTATAAAACAAAAGCACACCACAGCCCGCGCCGACTAAACACTGCAGAATGCAGATCCTGGAGGTTATCTCAGGTCAGAACATACAAAAAAAAAAAAACAGGAAACAAAGTGAGGCAGCTGAGTTCTTTTTTTAGATGTTTATAAAAATAAATAAAAACGTGTTTTCTTTCCAAGTCGACCAGCATGAACAGTCGCCTTGAATTCCAGCTTTGAACCCTGACAGCTGGTTATTGACTATCCGGTGCTGTACAAAGCCTCTTCATTAATCAGGGAGAATAAATAGGAGAGTGGTAGAGCATGGCCCATCTCTCAGGGCCAGGCCAAAATACACAGATACTCAGTCAATGGCATCAATTTAGCTGTTAAAATAGCTTTGAGAGACAAGCGAGAGAGGAGGAAAAAAAAAAAAAAAAAAAAAGATGTCCCACGCATTTCTAGTGGGTGGCAACATTTTTGCAGCACAGCACCCACTGCGGTGGCTTCATCAGGCAGTTCGGGCAATTATCCTTTCAAAACACAAGCCACCAGTTTCCAGACGCATGTAATTATGCACCATGTCCTCGCCCTGATCTCCCTCTTCTTGTGTTTTGGAAATGCAACAAAGCCGTTGCAATATTGTGATATAGGGGCCAATGATCAACGATTCGAATTCAGGAGAATGATACCGAAGCCTTGATCACCTGGGAGAGCTTTGCTGTGGGCTGTTCTGACTGCTGATTTCTGTGCAAATACTAATAAGATTTACAAGCACAGTCAGAAGCCCCAAAATTAGGAGAGCAACGGTGTCACAGAACACACCCATTATTTTCCACCATTTTAGGACCCACCTTTTTTAAACAGGGTTCATGAAACAGTCCGGCTCCATGCACTGAACGGTACACAACAGCCTAACAAAAGGAGCTCAATGTCATTAATGATAAGCGACAGCGTGAGTAAAGGCTGAAGCCGGGATGCGTGTGGAGTCGACCGCACTCGGGCTCCTGCCGAACAGCTGGGGGATGGGAGGATCCTAATTACTCCTGGACAAAAATCTTTTGAAAGTCAACAGAATGTAATCGATGGAGAGGATTATATTTAGCGAGGCTTTGGACAAGGGCCAATAAGAAAGACACACTGTGCCCTGTCTCATCAGCAGCCCATGATTGAGCGAGCTAATGGAAAGACACACAGCTATGGCGACACGTGTGCAGTGGGGGCAGAACAAGAAAAAAAAAATAGATCACAGGGATTGATCTGCCAAGGCCACGATAATTAGAATGTGGTGGCCAGAACGAGAGACGGTTCGCTTTTAGAGCCATCAGACTTAAATCCCTGAAGGAGGTCAACCATGAGACCAGAGTCGAAACACAATAGAGCTCGGCAGACGTTTTTAATAAACAAATCTGCTTTGATCACAGCTTTGGAAATTGAAAGTATTTTTAAGAAGTTATCCGTCAAATGGCTAGACAAACCGATGCATTTCCAAAAGTCCTAATGACAACATATGCGGAACAGCTTTCCAGGGGCTTCGTACACACGTTTCACATTTGGCAAACACAGTGCGAGAGGAGCATATGGAAGGTTTCATGTCTTGATGCCGCATGGAGAGGTGAGCACGCTTCGGATTCTGATTGGCTGGAACAGCTGGGTAAAAGTCATCCATGCTGTACGCAAGCTTGGTGGAACAGCATGGATAAGTATGGTCCAACTGGGGTTGGAAATTGTTGACTGTAATTGCATGGCTAAATGCTCTCTATTCTCGCATCCCTTTTGCTCTGCAATAGCCATAAGCCACTTTAATCAATCTGTGCCGAGCAACCTACAAAATCCAAAGCTTAAATTCACTAAAGAGAAATCGCGACCGAAGAAAACTGCAGGGTCGGCTGGAGAAACGGTCGATTTCCTCATCTGGGCCGACGGGCCATTGCTTCCGAATGCCAATGACACCAAGCGACACTAATCATTTTAATGCTGATTCCAGCCTTATAATCTGGTGGTTTGGGGGGGTGTTTACACTTGTTTGGTTGTGATGGCGGCATTCGCACTTTGACAAATGAACTGCACTAACCGGGTTTGTTCTAAAGAAAACCAAACCCGGCAAACGTGAACACACTCCAGACATACGACTAATATCACAAGGCATTTTTTTGTTACCATAATCAATAGGATGGAGGGTGGGTGTTTTGGGGGGAAGGCCAGGGAAGCCAGATTAAGGTAGTTTGGAGGTATTATTTGGAGGATTAAGGTATGTCCAGAGGAGGGAGAGCGAATACATTGGTAGGAAGATGTTAGCAATGGAGCTTCCAGGTAGAAGGCAAAGGG
>JAOTQW010000032.1:10533782-10546872 GCA_026260075.1 Sisor rabdophorus | reverse complement strand
TATTAACCTGCTGTTCTAGCAGTGTGTGTGCGTGTGCGTGTGTGTGTGTGTGTGTTTAGAGTAGCGCTAAATCGGCAAAGACAAGCGATTATGCAGGTGATTGACGCGAAAACAGAAAGGGGCGGGGCTTCCCCACTCCAACGTTAGACTGGATATGAGAGGGCGGGGCTATGCAAATAAGTAGGTATCGGATAGGCTGTGTTCAAAACTAAATGGGCGGGGATATAGTAACAGCTTTTGTTGTTTTGTTTTGTTTTGTTTTTTATTTCCACGTGTCGTGGTTGTCATTTTAAGTTTGTTGTCAAGCGCTTTAGCGCGTACGTACTTTTTAGTTACATACTTTAATTCAAGATTTAATAAAACTAAGCCGTAAAACGGTACTAGAAGCTGCTGTGTGTTGGTTTAATCACAAGTATAATCGCGCAATGGACCGGTTGATTTGAGGTGCTGTAAATGTTGTGACATTGCTTCCAAGTTTTCGGACACAGTGACACTGAACCTCCAGAGGACAATCAAGCCTTGTACCTTGGACCACGGCCAGATCGCGCGCGCGTGTGTGTGTGTGTGTGTGTGACCTGAAGCTTTGAAACAAACCTTTTTTTTAAAAAAACCCCAACAACAATCTAGTGAACATGATGATATACGGTATCCTCACACACAGAAGTTCACACTGACACGATGCAACAGCGGCTTTACTTTGGGGAAAAGGCCGGAAAAAAACAATCTGTTACGTGTGGATTTAAAGATCACCGTAAATCTACAGTAGCACCTGTTCGCAGAAAAAAATCCCAAACATTTCTAAACAAATGTAACTTTTTGACGGGAGACATGCTGACTGAAAAGCACATGATTACCCACAGCAAGCAGGCCGACACTTTAACTACAATCTTTTCACAGCAAACTGCTAAATACTCAACTCACCTGATCGACTTTTCCTCAAGTTTGATTTTCTTGCATTTGGGTTCTTCTGTCGCCATGACTTATCCCACTGTGCACTAAAATGACCAAAACCACGTCTCTACCACCTTGCTTGAGCCAATCTGAAAGAGAACTAGCGGTAGAAAGCGCGCTGAGTCCTTCCTAATTTCCCCTTTAAGCACTAGATAGTCGCACTAGTCAGGGAGCGAAATAAGCCCTTCTCCACTCCATTCAGTGCCCTATTTATAACTTGAATCTTTGTTTGAGACTTACATTTATTGCCAGATGGCTGTCTTTAGGAACGCCTGTCCAAAAAAAACAAGGTAAACGTTATATAATTTATCAAAATCTATTTAAATCGGTAAATGATCTAAAATTAAACTCTATATAGTCGTATTTATTCGATTTGTTTACTTAAAATTGATGTTTCTTTTGTTTTACATTTATTTAGAGACCGGCACTTTTGAAGGCATCCCTCTAAACAATCAGCCGAGTGGCTGGAACTCCTGCCATATTGCCAGTTTGCCACCGAAGACTTTTCCCCTACTTTTCTCGCGGCTAAACTTTTCCTGAAAAAAAGGTAATTTTATTGAAATCGATTTCTCTTATTTGTTGTAAATTTCAGGTGTTGCTTTATTTTTTATATATCTAAAACTTTAAACCCCTTGAACTGTGGGTTAAGATCAGAAAACCGCATATGTCAGTAAACAAAACTTTCAGCCAGTGAAGGTTCAGAGAAAAGCCCAGTGCTGCTCATGTGTAACTTACACGTGTGACTGGTATGTTCATCACATGTCGAGTGTCAACACATGTTACTAGTATGTTTACCACATGTTAAGTGGCATCACGTGTTAAGCGTCATCACAAGTGTCAGGAGTTCAGAGTGTGTTTTGTGTTCCTGCATCATATTTGTCTTGAAATCCTGGAACACTTGTACAACATTCATGCATTCATCCATCCATTCATGTTAGGGTTTATGATGGATTCAGCTTTAACCGTTATGCCTATACATCCGTGGTCGAATGTCTGTTTATGGAGGAAGGAAACCATCTGTGATGATGAGAAGTTCTTGTGATGATCATCTTCTCACTTGTTTCTGATCTAAATGTTTTCATTCAAAAGAGCCTAGAAAATTTTTTACCTAATCCGAATTGCCATGTTTCATTCAGAGCTTTAGTTTATCCTGAACAATAAAAAATGTAAAAAAAACCCACAAAACTTTAATGAAACCAAAGCCTCTTTCATACAGAAAACTGTTAACTAAAAGCTTCGAAACTCTGAAACTGAAAATGCTGTTCACCCATTCATATATAGTTTAAGACCAGCATTATTTATTCACAGCATTTGGCAGGCATCCTTATTCAGATCGACTTATTGATCTTTTTTTTTATGGATCTTCCAATTCTAGCACCTTTAACCACTGAGCTACCACTTCCCACACGATTCATACTATTTATAGTAATACAGAAATACAGAACCTGCTGCACCACCTACAGTCTGTCAGAAAAGAACGCATTCAAATCATAATATTGTTTAAACATCTAGCTTCTCACCATCATACCAAAGCTTACCAAAGCTTATGTTCATCCCACAGCGCACAACATGATTCACAGCTTGTTCCTGATTAACAGCACCGGTGACATATTCCTGGAGAAACACTGGAAGAGTGTGATCAGCCGCTCGGTCTGTGATTATTTTTTCGAAGCTCGGGAGAAGGCAGGCGAACCGGATAACGTACCTCCCGTTCTCTGCACGCCTCATCACTACCTCATCAACATCTACCGCCAGAAGATCTTTTTTGTTTCCGTCATCCAGGCAGAAGTGCCCCCCCTCTTTGTTATTGAATTTCTTCATCGTGTTGCTGAGACCTTTCAGGTGAACTATATACTAGATACAGTTGTAGGTCTTGATGGTTTATTCAGAACTCTGACCATGCTAAACTTTTACGCAGGATTATTTCGGGGAATGTTCAGAAGCTACTATCAAGGACAACGTTGTCATCGTCTATGAGCTCCTTGAAGAAATGCTGGATAACGGCTTCCCTCTGGCCACCGAGTCCAACATCCTGAAAGAACTCATTAAACCGCCCACCATTTTGCGCTCTGTGGTCAACAGCATCACAGGTAGAGTCAGCTTGTCTCCTGAAACGCTGTGAGATTGTCGGTTACTATAATCCGAATTATAAACTGAAAACTGCAGGGTGTTTTGGGTTATATTTGTAAAGCTGGAAAAAAAGTCTCACACTGGTGCGCAAAGTAAACGGAAGCCTTAAACATTCACATCCCGGTGACGAATAAATGGCGGAAAGTCACCTCCTCAGCAGCCACCACAAGAGCAAGTAGTAATGCAACAAGCAACATGGTTTTATTTAAAACTGAAAGGCTGCAATTTTTATTGGAAACAACAGTGTGACCAGTGATATTTAACACGATTTTGTTCATTCTATCCAAAGTACATATGACACAATAAAGTAACTCACAAAAAATGGCGTCCAGTGTGCCATAGTCAACTTTAGTTCCTACCCACATTTAGTTCCTATTTACTGTTAAGATGACACAAATGGCTTACCGGTGTAAAACTACTGATTACCACTGGGCTTCCTTTTTTTTAGTTTTATTCTTATTATAAACATTTTTGTATTTGTTTAACCAATTGGGTTTTTTTTTCATGCCTTTCACATAAAAAAGGTTTTCTTGTGTCGATTGCTCTCGCGTAACTAGAGTTTAATCGCAGCTTTTACGATTAGAAAATCTTTTTTTTTTTGTCATATCGCGATATTATTACAAATGCAATGAATCGTTCAATCTTACCCTCACTTACCGCTCAATTCAATCCTGAATCGTTCCGTATTCCGTATCGTCTGGTCCAGCTGTTTTATCAAGAGTAAATACACTATATTGCCAAATGGTCGTGGTTCCTTTTAAACTGTTGCCACAAATATGGAAGCACACGGGTGTCTACAAGTGTCTAGATTGTTCTTGTAGCATTATTAATGTATTCATTGGTAGAGACTTCCAAGCACTGTGTACTGTGTCGCGCTGGATAAAAGCATCTGCTGAATGCTGTACATGTAAATGTAACATTACATTATTCCTTCACTGGAACTGAGAGACTCCAATATTGTTTCAGCATGACAATGACCCTGAGCACAAAGCCCCTGAGCGCCATTATCACATGCTGGGTTATTAGCAGAGTGAAACAAACACACAAAGTCCTGACCTTCACACCACTAAACGCCTTCGGGATGAACCGGAATGCCGACCGCACCCCAGACCTCCTTGCCTGACGTTAGTGTCTGATATCACTAATACTGTTGGAGCTGAATAAAAGATATCTCGCAGTCATCCTTTACATTGAAATGCAAAGTCTTACTAACACCTATTTGGAATAAGCTGTTCGCATGTGTTTGTGATGCTCAGGTGACCAAAAAACTTTTGGCGATATAGTGTACATTTCAGTAAGTTCAACAGTAAGTGAACTTTTGATCTCCTCTGCCTATTTATTTCTCAGGCAGCAGTAATGTTGGGGAGACTCTCCCTACTGGACAACTGTCCACTATCCCCTGGAGACGAGCAGCTGTTAAATACACTAACAATGAGGCCTATTTTGATGTGGTGGAAGAAGTGGACGCCATCCTGGATAAATCCGGTAAAATATTTGGTTTTATTTCTACAATTCTACAGTTTATTCACATATTTATAGTAATCATTGTTGTACGGGTCTCATATCAATAGTGCGCACAGTGAATATTCTTGGTGTTGTTTCTTCTAGGCACAACAGTGTTTGCAGAAATCCAGGGAGTGATTGATGCTTGTGTAAAACTCTCAGGAATGCCAGATCTTACACTTTCATTTATGGTATGTGCTGTGGCTGCGTTATATAGAAGACGCCTAATATGGTAACCCGCAGTGATGGTTAAATCTGTAGCCCAGAATCCAGAGCAAATTATTTGAGGGACAAATAAACAACTTTTCCCAGTGCCTGCACTATATAAAGAGGTATCCGAAACTTTGGAAACATGCCAACAGATGGCAGCACAAGTACATTATATTTTCAGCATTTGGCAGACGCCCTTATCCAGAGTGACTTACAACTCAGCAATTGGGGGTTAAGGGCCTTGCTCAGGAGCCCACAGTGGTGGCTTGGTGGTGCTGGGAATCAAACCCCGGTCTTTCTGGTAGCAGTTCAACACCTTAATCAGTAGGCCACCCCTTCTCCGCTGAATACACCTAGACAACCTGTTTCAGTGGCATATGGATATTGCAGCATTTTCCCCACTCACAACATCGGTTGCTCGTCCGGGATTTGAAACCGAGAACCGAGAACGTTCTCGCCCATAGCGAGAATCATACCCCTAGACCAATGAGCCGATTTTCTAGGGTTAAAGAGTGCACAAGGCTGAAGGATGCATGCACAGTCTGCTGGCATTTCCCAAAACTTTTTGATACCCTCTTAAGCTCATTAATGTCTATATGGCCTTTGTGTCTCTAGTCTGGATTAATGCTTGTTTTCAGCTCCGCACACATTATTTAATTAGGTTTCCGAGCAACCGATAGATTAAATCCAACCAGCACACGAGAGCTTTTGTGTGCCTGGTGGCGACGCTAAAAAATTTAATTTTTCCACTTCGTCTCGTAAATTATGTCCTGTGGCATAAGACTTTGCCCGTTAGAGGGATGAAGCAAGTAATTCAGTTGTTCTTTTTTTTTTTTTTTTCCGTTAGAACCCCAGACTCCTGGATGATGTGAGCTTCCATCCTTGTGTCCGTTTCAAGCGATGGGAGTCTGAAAAAGTTCTCTCCTTCATCCCCCCGGATGGGAATTTCCGACTTATGTCTTATCACGTGACCGCGCAAAAGTAAGAACCGTCTCTGCCCATATTATCGTAACCGAAAACATTCGCCACTGTACCTGTAACAAGCAAGGTTTTCTTTTCTCTTTATCTTAGTTTGGTGGCAATTCCTGTACATGTAAGGCAGAGTATCAGTTTTTTTGAGACTGGTTCATCTGGAAGGCTTGACATCACAGTGGGTCCTAAGCAGACCATGGGGAAGACCGTGGAGTGTGTGGAGGTCAGAGTACACATGCCGAAAGTCGTCCTCAGTGCCAATCTTATAGCGACTCAGGGTACATATACCTACGACCCTGTCACCAAGGTGAAGCACAGTTTTAGTTGCTTTGTAATAATACAAACAGAAATGTGGTCTAAGCAAACTGGATTCTAATCTCACTATGGCTGTGTTTGCCTGTAAATAGACAGTGTAAAAAAAAAAAAAAAAAAAAAAAGTTAAGCTTTTAAAACTTTACACTGTAAAAAAAAAATGTCCTTATGCTTTTTATTTCAGACCTGAAGAAAATCTAATTACGCAGCTGCACTATATATATTGAAATTATTAAAATATGGCAGTTGTGCATATCAAGATATGAATTTCACAATGGTTTGGAATTAATGCACGATTTAACCCTTTAAATGGTCATTAGGGTTATTTAAGTTTTAGCTCATTGCAGATGTTAAAATATCTGGCATGCAGATGTGGATTTGCGTGTGCACGTGTTGGCACAAGACAATCAGCAAGCTTTCATAGAGCGCTAATTTTGATAAGCCATGTTTATATCATTTCATTAAATAATGTATCGCATATCAAATATCGCATTATTTGGCACGCTGAAGCAATTTTTAGATAATATCGTGCACCCCTGGTTTACAGTGTGGTAAAGAGACTGGCTTTGCTCAGGAATGTCTGTAAATGTTGTCCCGACGTTTACAGATTAATCGGCATGTGACGCATGAAATATTTTCTTAGGGTTTTTTTTTATTTAAAACGCTGCTTTCTGTGTTTTAGATTTTGGTGTGGGATATCGGCAAACTGAACCAACAAAAGTTGCCAAATTTAAAAGGAAGTCTGAGTTTACAGACAGGCGCACCGAAACCAGAGGAAAATCCCAGCCTGAATGTTCACTTCAAGATACAACAATTAGCCATCTCAGGTAAAGCGAGAGAATGAAGCGAGCAGTTTCAAAAACATTTATGTAACTGTTATAATCCAGCATGTCGGCTTTTAAAACCATTTGGTAATAGTTGTTTTTTTTTAATTAGGGATGCCTATTTCCTCCTTCTGACATGAGACCTATTTTAAACACTTACATTTGTACAAAAAGGCAAGCTGGTTAAATGAATTGTAACAGTTTGGAATCTGTCAGAATTCGTTATTCGATTTTACTGGAAGCCAGATATAATTTTAGATTTTTGTAGTATAGCATCAAATAAAAAAAAAAAAAACATGAATGAATGAACCAGCCATGCATATAGCCGAGTCAGTTATCATGGCATGAAATCATAACTAATTGACATTAAAGTAATTTAGGAATGTTTTACCCATCTCAGTCCCATGTGGAGAACCGAGGTAAAATAGGTCTTTAGCACCCCCTTAGCTGATCATCACTTGTTTGTTATGAGTTGCATCCCGTGTCGGTGAAGGAAGAGATCCTGGTGTCTTTCTGCAGCAGCCAAAATTCCAACACAGAACTTTGGAACGACCGGGTCCAACCAAATTAGCTTGTCATGGCTCTTTATAAGTTGGCATACAAAACCTATTTGCTATTTTATTATAAAGGACTTGGCTGAGGCCCAATCGAGCAAAACCACCCCTGATTTTGCTTGAGAATACCATCCCTGTATCCTTGGTGTGCACCCGCAGGAGAACCGCAGCTCTGCACATCCCCTTGTTTGGGCTCCAAGGTGGGTGGGGAGCAGATATGATAAACCTAAAATAAACAAATCCTCCAAAGACGAATGCTTAAACCAAAGATAGCAGTGTTTTCCCCTTTAAAAAAAAAATGGCCAAAGTTAATCATTTTGGAACCTTGAACAAATATACCTCTTGCTAAACTATCCCCATTTGCAATATGAAGGGTAATTTCTGGAGTACCAGGAACAGTCAAGCATTCCAAGAAGCTCAGATCTGGACAGATCCTGGTGGAATGTCTACAACAAGGTACATCTCATGTAAGAAGAATGACCTTGAGAAAGGAAGAAGGAAAAATCAAGATGGGCACTTGCCTACTGACCTTCAGCCAAAGAATTCTAATTGGATACATATGTGTAATGGTTGTCACATTCATCCCAAACCCATTGAGATGTTTCAGTTGCCAGGGTTATGCAGGATACAAAACCAACCAACCTGCTGTCATTGTATATAGCACTAAAGGAAATGGACCTGGCCATACGAGAACTTGTACAAGAACAAATGCTGCAACTTCTTGGGGGAACAAAAAGCCCTGACTGGATTAAAGAAAAAGTGATTCAAAAAATAAAGACGCCAAAAAAATAAGTTACCCAGAAGCGTGCAAGCAAGTTGAGAGCTTTCCCCACACACCCACCACCACTTGACTTAACATGGGTGGCAAACGACAAACCCCAACCACACAACAACAACAAAGGAACCTCACCAAAAATGAGCGCACACAGAGCCAGCTGCTGCAAACCAAAATCTATTCACACCAATAAAACACCATCAGCCACCAAAAGAAAATAAGACTACACTACAGTTCAATCTGTAATTCATCAATAACAACCACAATAACAAAAACCCAAAGAAATGGAAATGACGGAAGTCCCAACGTCCTGACACCGAAGCTACTCCCTAAAGAAGGATGAGGGACCTTCACCCATCCTACCATCATCTTCCTGTGGAACCGCCGTGGATTTAAAGTGGCTGACTACTCTATGAAACGTTCTGCCTTCTGCCACCATATAGCTAAATATCACTAACAAAACTTTTCCATATATAGCATAAATTGCTTTAACACCCAACACACGATCTGAGGTGTTAGTAATGAGCAATATTATCCACAGCCCCCTCGTAACGGATACCAACCTACAAGCAATAGCAGTTTGGCTAACCCTCCAAAAAGCCATAACCCTATGCTCAGTCTACATACCACCTTATGCCCTCATCACACTACACGACCTGGACACCCTAGTTAACTAAGATGGATTCATTAGGAAAGAACATGTGGTTTCTGTCTTTTTTCGTACGATACAACATGGAGACAGTGTGTCGTGAGAAATCATCAGGTGTTGCCATGGAAGATTGGTGACATGCTCTTCCACTAGAGGGCAGTATTGCACAAAATACGAAAGTATATTGTGATGGTATGTTTGTGGTTTTTCTAATTAGATTAGATCTCATGTGATCTAATGTAATGTATGATACAAAAACCAGAATTCCTCGCCCAAATGTTTGACAGCGATTGTGGGAGAGAAAAGATGATGATGATAATGATGATGATGTAAAATCCTTTGCTTAAATACTTTTGTGAAGGGGAAAAGCTTTATATAGTGTTAAGGATGGTTAGTGATGAATCATAGTAAACATTTAAACAATATAGCAGTAATTTCTTAAAATGGTAGTATCAGATTAGGTGGCCGAAATGAGTTTTCTACATAGTAGATGGGCGCGCCCCTAGCGATGGGCTGAGGAGCATCTGGAGGGACTATGTTGCTTGGCTGGCCTGGGTACGCCTTGATATTCCCGAAGAGCTGGAATATCAGTGGGGGTCCCTGCTTAAACTGCTGGCCCTGCGACTATGTTCCGGATAAGCGGTAGAGGATGGAATGAAATGAAATAGTATCAGATAATAAATAAGATGAAGACTTCAAGCCTCCAGTGCTGTCGTTGTGGATGAAATGCATGCAGCGGTAGAGAAATATTTCAGTAATAAATCTGTGGCTAAATCTGTCCTACTGGACAATAAGGGAATTTTTTTTCCATAACATCACTTCCTACCTTATGGCTCCTTTTCTCGGCCCCAGAGTGTACAGTACATATATAACATCTATAACAACCCTATAACCGGTTTGGATATACTGTCTGCCTATTATATAGTTTTGCCGGTTGCATGCATACTGTGTAATTGTTGGTCTTCTCTGTCTACAGGCCTGAAAGTGAATCGCCTGGACATGTACGGAGAGAAATACAAACCATTTAAAGGTGTTAAATACATCACCAAGGCTGGAAAATTCCAGGTCAGAACGTGAAGGTGGTTAAAAAGTGTTACGAAACCTCCTAAATGATAAATGCCAGCGGCGTATTCCCACATGTGGCCAATGGTGTTAGATTGACTGAATCACTTTAGACTTTCTCCCTGTTGGCAGTGTTGCCAAATCTGTAGCGGTGATGGGTTTGGGAGGAATTGTTAAAGATCACAGAAGCCAAAATAGATTTCTTTATTGTAATAAATATTTAGATGTTGAAAATGTACTTAATGTTATTAGCTTTACAGACTGGAATCCTTTTTATATTAGTAGCAGAAGGAGTTTTCTTCTCTTTGCCTTTTTTAACCAGAGAGCAGCTTCACCAAGCCAATCGGTGCTTTCACTCTTCTCTTATAGGATCTTACATCCGATTGTATTGTTGCTTTATTAATCATGATGAAAACTTTCTTTTTTTTTCTTTTTGGTGGAGGGGAGGGAGGTATATTACAACACAAGCCTTGTAATTTATTTTGCATTTTACAATCAGCACAATTCACAATTTTTTCAGTGGCCTTAGCGACACACACACACACACACTTGCATCTGGTTTTCTATCCTGCTGAGGACTCTCTCTCTATATATGCTTTTAATATCATACAAACTGTATATTTTCGATCCCCTATCCTTATCTTTAACCCTAACCTTAACTCTTTCTGCATTTTTACCTTCTTAGAAAACATCCTATTTAAGTTAGATTTTGTACAGATGTGGACCTCAATTTTGGTCCCCACATGTTTGTGTGTATTCAGCTTTAGGTCCCCTACTAAGGTATATAAACCCATACACACACACACATATCTGCAAAGCGTAGCTGAAAAAAATTACAGCTCTGATCTTGGCTGTGCTTTTACTGCAAAACACTACACCCTTCACACGTCCTGAGCGAAATCCAGTGAGGTATAGATGGAACTGCAATATAAAGTCGGCTGCAGATACGAACCGTCACTTTATGGCACTACGTGGGTGGTAACTGGCTTGCATGTATGTGCCACTCAGTTCTGCACATTCTGAAGTAACACATCATTTTTAAGCATTAAAAACAATTGAATTGCCTTTGAACTCAATTGTATGGAAACCCTAATGCCTTGAGATGTATAAATATTTCGACAAACGATGGTGTGTGTGGGTTATTTTTCTTTTTTTTCAATTTTTTTTAATAGTGGTGCTACCGTTTTGTAGTTTAAGGCCAGGGTCGTGTGTTAACAAGAGCCTTGCGATAGGATACATAGTAGGATACACGTGTCTCGATATAATACATCACGATACATTGCAATATTAAATTAATAAGTAGAAAATAAAGACAACAAAGATGGAGACTTTTTTTTTTTCGCCATGCTTGCCTTTAGTGGAATGACCGTGTCAGCGGCAACTAGAGGAGCAGAGGGGGAAGTTATTTGTTACACAATAGGAGCTTTAATTAAATATTTACATGAAGGCAAATGGGGTTGAAAGGTCCAAATAAATATAGTTCGAGACTAAAAAGTTATATATCGATATATTAATTTATGCTAGTTAGCAGTGGCTTATTTCACACAGCTCTACTTCACAGCATATATGAGTGTGTGTGTGTGTTAGGATATATAAATGACTACAAAAGTTATTATATATATAATTGGAGATTTCTACAATAACGTTCAAGAACTTGTTTATTTTTCTGAGGCACAGCAGAAGTTTAAGGGAAACCAATCCAACAGCAGTGTCGTCTATACATCCATCCACCGTATACAGTTGACCGTACACCGTTTACCGGATACACACCTGAAACATGCTATTAAAAACAGAGAAAATGTCCAGAAAGAATTGTTGAATCTAGGCAGTGTTCTCTCCTCCTTATATTTAACCTAATTTAATAAAAACAAAATCACATCTCACACCAGGGTGCAAATATGTCTATGTCCGGTGCCACCGTTAAAAATTGTTTTAAATATAGTGTTGTATGAATATTATTTTGATATTGTTAATGTGTAATAAATATAAAGCTTTTTTTTAAAAAATGCCGTGAACACAAAAGGTTGAAGAGAAGCAGGCTAGTTTGGCTATTTATTTCTGATGAGAATAGTAATGATGATTAATAAGATTTAAAAATAAATAATACCCCAGGGGGCAGAGTGGTGGCGTAGTGGTTAGCACATTTGCCTCACAGCAATAAGGTTGTAGTTTCAATTCCCGGGTCTTTCTTGGGTGGGTTTTCTCTGGGTACTTTGGTTTCCTCCCACAGCCAACATGTGCATTAGGTTGATTAGTGATTCTAAATTGCCCATAGGAGTGAATGTCCTGCGATGGACTGGCGACCTGTCCAGCGTGTACCCCCTATGTGCGCTGGGATAGGCTCCAGCAGACGCAAATGAATGAATAACGAATAACACCCCAGTGCTGTTTATTCATTCTTATATTCCCCAACTAAGAGTCACAGGAGTCTGCTGAAGCCTATTCCAGCGCACTTGGGGCGAGAGGCAGGTTGCCAGTCCATTACAGGGCCACACACAATCAGACTGGTGATTTAAAATCACCAATCAAATACATGTTTTTGGACTGTGGAAGGAAACCAGAGTACACAAAGGAAACCCGCGCAGGGAAAGCATGCACACAGTGCTGTTAATTTTGGTTATTTCACAACCACAGCTTCATCAGGAGTGTCGGCTGCATAACAAAGCTGGAGTTTCTGTCTATGTGCTTGATCCAATAGGATCTTGCATCAAGTAATTCATTCATTCATCTTCTATACCCGCTTAATCCCGAACCCGGAGTTACGGGGGTCTGCTGGAGCCAATCCCAGCGCACATATATTTTTCTTAAATTAGCATACAGCAACGTCACCCATATAAATATTTACTGAGTATTTTTTGCTTGTGTTGTATTTATATTTTGTCCTGCTTAAAGCACAGAATGTTTTTTGTTTCTTTAAAGTTTACACATCATTCAGTGGTAAAAATAGCACCGATTCAACATCGCGGCCCTCCAAGCTTGCTCAAATTGCAAATAATTTTTTATGTGTACAATTATTTATTTATTTATTCATTCATTCATTCATTTTCTATACCCGCTTATTCCCGACCTCGGGGTGGACACCATTTTTTTCCCCACATTCACTCTTATGGGCAATTTAGAATCACCAATCAACCTAATGCACATGTTT